>PVJX010010567.1:0-56566 GCA_004027295.1 Dolichotis patagonum
TTGGCTCCAAGGCAGGGTGGCATGGTGGGGCCACAGTTTATGGCAGCTGCAAACCAGCAAAAACCGGCAAGGCAAAAACCGGTAAGAGAGACACACCTTCTTTCTGCCATTACATCACATCCTGGCTCCACCCCCTAGGAGGGTATAGCACTGACACCACCAATCCAAGCACTAGACAATAAACCAATCATAAATGCACAATGCAAATACATGAGGCCTGGGGGCGACCAACATAAACCATGACAACAACCTAGCCAAACTTTGTTGTCTATTAATCCTCATATTGTGCTGTGATGGGTCTAAATACAGCTTGTTAAGATATACAAAGACAGTCAGAAACTTTTGCTGGGATTATCTTGAATTTGTAGAGAAAGTTAGTATCTTTGCAAAATCTTGTCTTCAGTTCATCTATGTAGTTTGCTTATCCTTCCATGTTAGGCCTTTTGTTAATGAATATTGTTTAATTTCTCTGCATGTTTTGTAGTGTGTGTGTCCTGCATCCATTACATTAGACTCAGTTTTAGATATTTTGTGTTTACTTTTTTTTTGCAAACACAAATTAAAATTTTTATTGAATTTCTAGAATCAGAACATAAATCTAGGTATCTAGTCATTCCTACTATCTGTCATTTTTTTTCTTTAAAAAAATTTTTTTTGGGTCTGGGGTTTAGCTCAGCGGCATTAAGTGCCTGCATGGCAAATGTCAAGTCATGAATTCAAACCCCGGTACCCCCCCCAACAAATTTATTTTAAAAAAACAAAACAGAAAAAAGGATAGAAATGATACAGAATTTTAAAAATAGTGGGGAATTAATATATTGCATACTGTTATCTTAGAAGTAGTTGTTCAAGTTACAAGATCTAAAAGGAGAGAAAAAAGAAGGGAAACATATGCAGATATATATATATATATATATATATATATATATATATATATATTCTATCTATACAAGATAGATGGCTATACTGCTAATCTCTTGTTAGTTCATCCAAAAGATAAGTTTGTGCTTTCATTGACTGTTTACTAACATTTCTGGTGTTATTTAAAATGCTAATTTCTAGTAGCTTTTCTGTTACATAGAAAAAAAGTCTTTCAAATACTATGCCTATCTCCAGCAACCTTGGTAATCTTGTTTCTATATTCTAGTAGCCTATCTGGAGATTTCATTCCATGTATACAATCTCATGTTAGGAAAATAAGTGCAGTACTCCTCTTTCTTCTCTTTTCTAGTACTAACAGCTTTTACGTCTTTTTCTTGCTTTTCTGTTCAGACACCATGAATTATCTGAATACATGATGGGTAATGAGGGAAGCAGTTTTCCATGACTGATCTCGCAAGTTTCTGTTATCTTTACTGTGTGAGAACTGGCGCTGTTCTGGCCTCCGGTTGGCCCTTGTCCAGCCTCCACTCTGATGCTTGCCAGCATGGGTGGCAGCCAGAGGTGCACTGACTTGGATCTGTGTACTTTATGGCAGCTTCGCTCCATGACTCACTTATTAGTAAGGGTTTCATTCTGCAGAAGACTCATCGGCACTGACTTGTTTATATGTCTTTATTCACGAACAATGTCTCATAAAACAAACAGCTAAGTATTCATTGGTACAAGGGTTAGTTTGTAAAAACAAAAATACTCTGTTTAATCTTCATTCTAAGCCTGGTTTCATCTTGACCAAATATTACTCTAGAGCATATTAACTGAATCCATTCAAAATAAACTTATTTTCTCCAGATCGATCTTAATCAGGTTAGGATTTATTGTGATTACTTTTTCCTTAGTCTATCTTTCAGAGATTTCATTTCAGCTTTACATGCTTCCATAAGCCTCAAGCATCTGTGAAAAGGAAGGACTGATTCTTTGGTCTTGATCTATCATATGCTAGCATCTGCTTTTCTTTCTTTCTCCTAAACTTGCCCTCTTCTCAGATGTTTTAAACCAAACTGGGATGAAGGAGAAGATTATTAAGTTAATGTGTATGAAACTAATTACTACCTTATATTTGTCTGAATATTCTCCCTCCCTTCCTTCCTTTCTTATTTCCTTCCTTCCTCTCTTATTTCCTTCCTTCCTTTGAATACTCCAGGAAAAATATGCTCAGAGTGCCATTTGACTTGAGCATTCCAAGGCAAAATATTAGAAGTTTTTTTAACACGTGTTAATAGGTGGAGTAATGCTCTCCAGAGATACATCTATCTTTTTTCATGAAACCTGAGCTTGTCATAGATCATATAACCAAGAGAGAATCGAATACACACGGAATTAAGGTTTTAGCTGACCTTAACGTGTAGAGGCTATTCTATGTTATCCAAATTGGCCCGATGTAAGTCTCAGGGCTCTTATAAGTGGAAGAGGGAAGTTAGGATTAGAGGCACAAAAATGCTATGCAGCCAGCTTCCAGAATGGAGAAAGGAGCCAAGCTGTGTAGGGATTTCCTGGAAACTGGAAATGGTGACAAAGATGGGCTTTCCCTGAGCATCCAGAATAAATGGGGCTCTGTGACACCTTGATGTCAGCCTCTGAGACTTTTGGTCTGCAGAGTTATCAAATTATGCTATACATTATAATGTCATAAGCAAATAAATTTGTGATAACTTGTTACAGCAATAATAGAATACTAACACACTAGCTGTAACTATGTAATAATGAGTAGTGATTGGCTGATTAATTTAAAACCTGTCTAACAACAGTGCAGGCAGAACCAATTTTAATACATTAAACACTTAGGTGCCACCTGGTGGTTGAAATCTCACAATAAATGATGTTGAAAGGACATCATCTTGTAGCTATCCCCAAAGACACTATACTGCAGTCACGGGGCTAGGCTTATTGTTTGTGACCAATGATAAAAAGGTTGAAATGATTTATTGGGATCATCAAATAATGCAATGGAGAAAGAAGTTGACACCGTTATCACATTTGATTACAAGGACTTATGACAGAATAAGAAGCCCATGAGGGTACCCAGGGGTGTGACAAAAATTTGTGTTGCCATCACAGACAGCATCTCAAGTCACTGGGAGTGAGAGTTCTGAGTTCTTTCTCACCTATTCATGTTTGCTGATTGGCTCCAATATTCCCAGAATTATTTAGGGTCCTGCAGGACATTTAATAGGCAGCAAAATACTATGTATGCTCTTGAAGCCAACTCAACTGGAAAAACGTGGAAAACATTAGGTATAAAGCCAGTCCTGTCTCAAGAGACAAAGTCTTGGGCATGGGTTGTTAAAATTTACCTTTTATAAACTTAAAATTTCACTTTCATATAGTTTTGCAAGTCAGAAGTCAAAAGAAAAACCCAAAATATAAGTATTATTTGACTGTAGGTCTTTTGGATTTTAAACATATTATTTTAAAGGCAGACTATGTACATCCCACAGCCAGAAATACCAGAGTCCCATAGTGGAAGTTTTTCTGCATTTTGACGGAGAATATATTGAAAATTTAATATCTGCACTTTGTATTTTACTTTTGATTGCAAGTAGCTAAAAAGCAAGAGTTAAGTATTTAGATTTGATTAGCCCAAAGCACATTTGACCCACTCTGCCTTCTCTGGGTTTTCTTTTTTCATCCATCTAGGTGTTGCCCTGACCCACCACCTCTGATACCAATTATGCTGCTGAGTCACTGTCACCAATATGGGCTCATACGAGTGGGCCATCTAGAAATGTTTGTCCTATTTTAAGAACAAATTAAAGGTTGCCTCTGTTGGTGGTGTCTAACTCTTCAGCGTAGGAGGGAGAAAATATTAACGGGCATGAGCATTGCTTATTTCACAGGTCATGTTGGTCTCTGGTGTCCATGGGGACACTGAAGGAGAAGCTGATTGATTACCTGGAGATGTGTGGAAACAGGATCAATAATTTTCAGTAACCAGGGAAGATGATCAGAAGCCAAAAATCCTGTCACAGGGACTGTGCCCCTTTGAGCCCAGGACTGTCAAACACTTGACAGGTGATGGAGAAAGTCTAATTGCGGCTCATGACGAGTCATTTTACACTATGGTCACACCTCTTTCTACCATGTTCCATTTTAGGAACAGTATAACTTGTTAGGGAGAGATCATCTAATTTAAACCCAGATTTACCTGTGTGGATCAGAATGACTTGGACCATGTAAATAAAATAGTCCCAAGGTGCAATTGTGGTTTTATTTCTCTCATAGCTTCTGTTATGGTTTATATCTAGATGCTCCTCTAAAGCCTCATGCAGTCATAGGGCTTTTTCAAAGGTGACTGAATCTACAGTGCATGATGCTGGGATTAAGAGTGTGGGTGTGTGATTAGTAAACCAGTCCACTGATTGGTTTGGTACCACTCTTATCCTGGTAATCCAAATAAGATAAATATTCAGACAGATACTGTTAAGGTCTCTTGTTGCATTTGCTGTCTTCTGCTGCCAGGAACAGTTGCCCCTCAGCCATAAGTCACCCTGCCTTGGAACCAGCTGATTATGGACCAAAACCTCTACAAACTGTGAGCTAAATAAACCTTTTCCCTTATAGCTTTGAGTGTTGGATATTTTGTGTCAGCCATAAGAGAAAAGTAACTAAGACAAAATTTGATACCAGAGGAGTCGGGTTGTGGCTGTGACATTACCTGACCAGATGGCTCAAGAGCCTTTGGAACTGTCTTGTGGGAAGGAGAAGAGTTAGAGCTGAGATGCATTAGACTCTCCTGTATGGGAGATTCTGGTCAGAGCTCAGAAGACCAGAAATCCTGTAAAGACCAGGTCAGGATGTGTCTGCTGGGAAGAGCTGCATTGCCAGCTGGACTCCAAAGGATATGTATTATGGCAGAAAGTTTGTCTGCATTTTGTTCCTGTCCAAAGACTTTGCCTGAGACTAAGATTAAGGGTGGAAGACTAATTAATCGTGTAGAAGAAATTTCAGAGCAGTTGAAAGTTAAGAGGATGGCATAGCAACTGTTAGAGACTTTTAGCCAGATCTAGAATCAAGAGCAAAGAACCTAGCAGAATGACATAAAATGTTGTGAGTTTGGCCAGAAAGGAAGCCAGTAAAGCTGTGGATTGCAAAATTGGATGGTAAAGGATTTTGACTCCTGAGAAAAAACAGAAGAATAGAAAAGATGACCTGAGGGCATCATAAGAAGCAGCAGGACTCTACCCTTTGCAGCCTCAACATTATAAAAATGAAAGACTTTGCTTTGAGAAGAAAGCCCCAAAGCACCATGTTACAGCATGACAGTAGCCCACAGAATTTGTTCTTTTATTCAAAGTGCTCAGCAATCCAGGCATTTGACTCCTACAGCCAAAAGGGAAGAAACCTGGCCAGTGATCCAGCTGTTGACAGACCTTAGCATCATCCATGTGACGCTTGTTTTCAGTGCGTGCAGAATTTAAGAGTTGTGGGATCAGGAAGGATTCTAATCAGATTTAGGAAGAAATCTTGGGAGGTCAGGAAATGTGCCCCTGAGAGGGCAGTAGGTAAAGCTGTGAGTGTGAAGCCAAAGGTGTAGTGGAGACCCCAGAAGTTTGGGGAAGTCAGACACATGGATCATCTGAGGAAAACTGCAAAGAGGGAGCAGAGCAGTTCCAATAGAAAAGATACAACCACTGGAAGTTGGGAGCTACAACCATTGGAATTATCATAGGAGGGAAGCTATCCACGCCCTTTGGTGTTCACATTTTGCCACAGATTGCCTTGGGTGCTGCACATGGAACCAGAGGAATTAATGTTTGCCCTGCTAACTTGTTTTGGTCCCATTCCTTTGCATCCTTTTGTAACTTTTGGAATGGAGATGTCTATTTTGTGCCATTGAATATTGGAAGCATTTAACTTTCTTTTCATTTGTACTAGGGCTCATAGCTAAGAGTTTGCCTCAAATCTAAAGAGATTTGACACTTGTACTTTTCATTAATGCTGAAACTATTAGGACTTCGGCAACTCTTAGAGATGGACTAAATGCCTTTTGCATAAAAGGATGTGCATGAGTCTTTGAGGGGCCCAGGGGCAGAATTTTATGGTTTGTGCCTAGATGTCCATTTCCCTAAAGCCTCATGAAGTCACAGGACTTTTCCAGAGGTGGCTGAATAGAGTGTGTGATGCTGGAATTAAGGCGTGTGGTTAGTAAATCAGTCCACTGATTAGCTTGGCATGGCTCTGGCTAAGATTGAGTGCGTGTGTGCTACACCCACCCTAGGGTGGGCAGCCTGCATACACTATAAGGCACAGAAAGAGTTTTGTCTCTCCCTCCCCTTGTTGCTTTTGCTGTCTTCTGCCTACATGAATGATTCCCTCTGTGCTGTGTGCCACCCTTCCTTGCAACCCATGAATTACAGACTGAATCCTATAAACTGAGAGCTAAGTGAACCGTTCCTCTTTGACTTTGGGTGTTCAGGTCATAAGTCTAGACTTTGATCATAAGTTAGAACTAAAATTCTGGTCATAACCTAAGTTATTTGTATGTCAGGTCAGTGGTAACTCAAGGGTTCTCTGTGCTTTCTTTCATTAGTTGTAAATCACACACGCTCATAGTAGAAAACTTGGGAAATATGCACAAATATCAGTTTGAAAAATGAAAATTACTCTTGAGATGGTAGCCTCTCTGCATATTTTGTGTATTTTCTAGTATCATTTTATTCTTATCCATGCATTTTAAAAAGCACCATGGAGGAAGCACTGAAAACAGATGATATGCTATTATTATTTTACCTGTCCTGTGATTATTTACTGTCATTAATATTAAAACTGTTACCTAGGTAAGAAGAAGGGAAATGAGAAATAATCAATTGAGAGACAGAGCTAACAGATTATATTATAGGATAAACTGGAAAATTGTTTACTCATTCTATTTATTTTGAATTTTTAAAAATAATTGACCATACCATTTCATAAAAGACTTGAGACTGATTAAAAGACCGAGTAAAATGTCAATTAATAGGAGTAAGGCTAGGACAATACTGATAAAATAGCAAGCCTAGATGGTGGGAAATTTAGAAAAATAGAAGACTCTGTCTCCTTCACCATCCTGAAATTATGAGAGAATAAAGCCACTTTGGGGAGAAAAAAGTATTTTGTAGTTCCTGCTACAACTACTCTCTTCTACCAAGATTATTGGGAGAGTGCCCCTGCATGGAAGAGGTTATTGGTAATTCACTTTATTCTCCCTAGTAAGCCAATTTAGTCTTTTCTCTAAATAAATATAGCTTCTAAAGTCTCCTTGCTTATTATCTGCTTTACTTATAATATTGGACATTCTGATTTCAGCAACTCTTTCTCCCCCCCTTTCCTTTTCTCTTTTTTAGCATCCAATTAAAAGTTTAGGCTACCAGGGATGTACAGCCCTTCTAAATCTGCCACCAGGTGGATGACATTCACACATTCTTGGTCTCTGCAGAATAAGCACCAAATGTGCAAATATAAAACAAAGTGTCAATTTCTATAATGGCTTATTTCCTATCCTATTTCTTAGTGTATTGAACCCAAATAACCTGCATGGCTCATTTTTTGGCTAAAATTAGTTTCTATTTTATCTTCTAAAATAAGATAGGAAGAAAATGGAGAAGAAAAAAAATGACTTTCAATTTTTCATCAGTGGGCCAAAAACGTCAATGTATTTTTTTGTACTTTTATGTATTTATTAATCATATTTTGTTAAAGGATACCTTATACTGAAAAACCTAGCATTTTATTTCCATGGTATAAAGTCCTGGTTGCTTGTGGGTAGGCTCTGAACGATAATTTCAGAAGCTGCACTGTTGTTAACAAGATATGAGTTGAACTTTAATAAAAGTCTAATTTGAAAGCTCAGATTATGTTGTAGCTCATCAGATTATGCTGGCTATCCATTATTTTTTTATTCAGGAATACTATTACAGTAAAATCTTATTTCCTAAGCTAATACAAAGTGTGCTTAAAAAGTCTTTAATAATTTTACTGAAAATAATATTTAAAATACCTTTTAAGGTTCCTTTGTATAGTATTTATTTTTAATAATACATACTGTTTATACATACATAGGTTTCTATATTATTTTGAATGTTACATTTTTTTTTATCAGTACTGGGGATCAAACTAAGGACCACGTGCTTGCAAGGCAGGCACTTATGCTGCTGAGCTAAATCCCCAGCCCTGAATGTTACATTTTCATCTACTTATTTCTCATTGGTAGCTTTGCATTGTTTTACCGTCCATTTCAATGACTGCATAAGATACACAGAGTTGACATACGCTGGCTGGCTTGAGTACTGAATGCCCCCGAGTATTTTTATTGTGTTTCCCCCATTATTGTAAATACATAGAAAATATTCTTATAAGCTTTAGAATGCACTGTGAGTAAATTCAATCTTTGAGTATTACAGTTTAAACTGCTGAAGGGCCAAACCTATGATAAATTCTGATGTGTCCAAAGTGCACACAAAAAATTATGTAATTTCTGGAGTTGTGGAGTACAGTATTTTAAACATGTAAATTCGATTGGGTTGATCATGCTTGCTACCCAAATCTTCTCCATCAGCACTGCCCAATGCTATCCAATTCTTACTTTTTTTTTTTTTTTTGAGGCAGGGTCTCTATGCAGTTGGGGCAGGCCTTGAGCTCACTTTGTAGCCCAGGCTGGTCTCGAACTCGCAACTATCCTCCTGCCTCAGCCTCCCGAGTGCTGGGATTACAGGCATGAACCACCAGCCCTGGCCCAATTCTTACTTTTAAATTTTTCTAATAGCCCACATTATGAAGTAAAAGACATGAATTTGTCATATTTTAATACATTGTATTCAAAACAGTATTATTGTTATTTTTAATAAAGATTACAGCTTTTTAAATTTTAAAAGCAAAAAAATTAAAATGATGATACAGAATTTCAAAACAACATAATAGGAGATTAACACTGGTTAATATGTCATGTATTGTTATCTTCAAAGTCGTTGTTCAGATTACAAGATATAGGCACAAAAATGATCAAACAATTGAACAATGAAAGCAAAAACTGTTCTTTCTGATGAACTAACAGAGATTAGTAGTATAATCATCTATATTGTATATGTACACATATACATATGTATGAATATTATACAGACATGTAATCTTTTCCTTTCTTTTTCTGCTTTCCCCTATTCCAGTTGTTTTTTCCTTTTGAGCAGTTTCTTTTCCTTTCCCTTTCCCTTTCACAATAAATGTTGTACAACATATAATTAGTATACATTATTAATAAAAAGTTATAGTCTTTACTATCTCAAATATATTTCATAATACAGTACATCATAAAATGGGATCATATCTGAAAAGCATAATTTTAGTGTTAGTGTGGGAGAAGATATTTAAAAGCAAGGTTATATTGGAAAACTTTGGAAATATTAGATTTCTTTTGAGGGGGCCTGGTCTAAAATAATCTTACGTTTTGGAGGCTTGCCTGAAATAATTTTGTTTATTGTTACATTATATTTTCTTCTCTAACAGAAAAACTACACCAAAACAAAACAAACAAAACATTTACTTAAAGCAATATTGCACTGCCTAACAACTAATTCATTAATTTCATGATCAAAGCTGGAGTGAGACAGTGGTAGGAGCTGAGTGGCTTGACTTGATAGCAGTTACTTAACTTCTCTGAACTGACCAAAAGTCCCTGTGTGTTTCTGTTACGCTGGTCACTAGTGGTCTTCGTGGCTACGAACACTCTCGCTGGTGTAACAGTGACAGGAGCAGCAGCCACCACAGAGGCACCAGGCAGCTACGAGGAGCTGTGCGTGGAACACGTGAGGCTCATTGCCACAGGGAAATGGGGTGAGAGGGCTGGGGTCTCTGCTCATTGCAAAGGACGCAGCCTCATCCCCAATCCTGACAACCCTGTGTGTACAATCTAGGACAAGCGTTGATTCTCATCCTCTAAAGAGTAAGTGGGAACTTCTATTCTCTCATTTTAGTGGCCTCTCTGAAGCAGATTGAATAACTCATCTAAGGAGACAATTAATAAAGGGCTTTATGATTTAACTCGTGGCTGTTTTGAAGATTAATCTGAAGCGTTTACATCGGAAAAGAAGAACGCAAGCGTATGGTGTCTCCAAGTACCGTCAGCAGAGAGCATTAGTCTGGTTCTGGATCAATATAAGGGCCAAGTAGCTGCTGGTGGTTTTTTAATCACCGATGAATTAAACTTCCAAAAATTGCATCTCCCTCATAATTCAATAAGACGAGATTGCTTTTTCCAAAGACACGATTGGTTCTTTTGGCAAAGGGGTGGAGAGAGCAGCAAGGTCTAGAAAATGAATACTTTTCACTTGATAATATTCAAAATCCGAGAGAGTGCAGGAAGTGCCCAGTGACTACATGCTATTCTGGAAAAAACCAATAAAAAGACAAACGAGATCTGGCAAACCCAGCCGGGAGCCCAAGAAAGAAACTTCTTTTTTGGCAGGTCCTTAAATTGGTGAGTTTTAATAAGGGCATAAAACAACTAAGAAACAATAGAGTGTAACATTTACTGTCTTGGGAAATAGGAATTACAATTGAGTGGTCGGTTTAAGGGAATGGTGAGGGCAGGCGTGATTCATGGGGCAAAGAGACAATGGATTTAATTCAGACTGGGGGATTTATTTCCCCTCTGCGGCTGCAAGAAGAGTGAGGAGCCTTTTTCTGAATACTGCTGTGTAAGTGACGAAGCTAATTGGATTTTTTCCACTGTTGAGTTTAGGCCCACATCCACTAATAAACACTTAAAAAAGACATTTTAGAAACATAATTTTGGATCAGGAATGAAACCAGGAAGGCACCCAGCAGAAAAATAATGAGAAACTTACACAACTGCAGGATCTGATACTTTCTGAAGTGTTTCGGGATTCTTTGACAAAGGAAATGCATATGTTTAGCCTGTTTCTCTCTCTCTTTTTCTAATCTTGCATGACATGTATGTTTGTCTACTTACTTATAAGAAGGGATGAGCATACTCTCTTACTAAAAATGCTGCTTGTGTTTTGAATGGACTGTTGTTAGTGTCACTTCTGCATATGTTTCATACTGGCCATTCTTATTACTATCAATTATATCCCTAGGTCATAGCTAACATGGTCTGTCTTACATGAGGTCAGGGCTGGAGTATCTGATTTGGAAAATAAGTGAGGGAACTTCTGCGGTTTTTTTCAATGTGATGATGATGATGATGATGATGATGATGATGATGATTTTATTCAAGGTTTTATTTAAGGACTGAAGGGAAGATGAAATGTCCATAGTAGGATGATACAAAAAATGCTTCTAGTGTAAGAAGGACCTGCAGGTCCAGTGTTCTCTGAAATGCTGCTGGAATTCTGAGGTTCCAGCTTGGTGTCCGTGGTTTCCTGTGGGCTCTAGGGCCCATCTCAGACCATGTGCAGCCTTTATTACATGCAAGGTTTTTCTGTTTCTTTCCCTGGAAGGACTCTGGGACGTATGGATGGTTCTGCGGGGCATACATGGAGGAATACTCAGAAATGGACAGCATGGTCTGGTACTTGAGGTGGAAGTGACTCTTGTTTCGTGAATAAAAATTATTGAGGATTAGCAATTGAAACAGTAATTGGTATAAAAATTTATACCTCATCCTTTCTGCTTGGGTAAAGTGAGTTGGAGATAATGTGAGTTTAAATTACTCTCAGCTTTATAACTCAGAACTTTAGAGAACAAGGTGGATGAGTTAAGTGATATTTATGTGACAGTTGGAGCTAGAAATGAATATTAACAACCTAAGAAAATATTAAAGCAGATCTTCCTGTTGCTCACAATTCTCTAGTTGCCTTAGACTTGGGAATCTGTTCCAAGCTGCATAGGTTAGGAATAAATTTGACCTGACACTCCCTTCTGTTATTAACGTGGCTTGGAAGATACTGAATTACATTGGTTTTTCTCTTGATGACTTGGTTCTGTAGGAAAATACTCTTCTTTATTTCTTCCTTCTCGTCCTCCTTTTTTTCCCCTTTTTTCCTTCCTCCTCAGGTTCCTACCATAGTTCGAGCTAGGAGGATTGAAATAATATTCCTTTTTTATTTTCTCCGCTGGTGTCTTATTGAACCATGCAGACAGAACCAGAAAAGTGTGTGTATTTGTCTTTGACAGCAATGCCAGCTAATGGCTGGTTTTCTTTGTGGCTGTGAACATTTCGCCTGTAGAGAAGGCAAAGATCTCATTAGCACCAGCTAATAGATAGAGGTGATCCATCAGAAGACTTGGTTGAGTATGTGAGCTTCCAAACTGTTTTGTGTTTTGGGTGCTATTTTGCATGTCAAGGTGTTCTCATGTTGTTTTTAATGTGCACAAGAAACATACTGCATCATTATATATGCCAGGACAATCCAAATCAGATTTGAACTGGGATATATTTACACAGTATTGGTATTACTACGGCTCAGTAGGCATTAAACATTTGTAGCTCCTGGCACAGGAAAAAGAATCAATATGAAGTGCTGAGAAGTGCTGGGTTTATAGCACACTGGGTGAGCAAGAAGAGGGGTCGCTTGGCCCTCGATCTCTGGCTGACACTCTCTCTGGACAATGCTGGCATAAGAGAGAAGAAGCCAGACCTGAGCATTTTAGGTGTAGTGCCCTTCCGGGCTGTGAGGAGTTTCCTGCAGATGAGACTGCAGTTCAGCTTCTGTCAGGAACTCCACCAGGGACAACAGCCCAGGAAGAGGGACTCAAGGCCCAGAAGGGGCCTGCCCTGAGTCTCCAGTGAATGCATATTTGTGGGAAGGGATAAATGGGTAGTTATAACATTTTCACTAATATAAATGATCTGTAATGAATAAAAATAGCACTAACATTGCAAAAGTAACATGTTATGGTTCAACAATTGGAAAATGCTTGAATCATGAGGAGGACCTTGCTCTGCAATTAGGAGATAGAGAACTACTTCAAAAGCACAGGGTAACGTAGAATAATTATATTCCTTTATCTAGAGTAAGAATACATTTTAACTGCTTAGTTATATATTTCTAGATATATTTCTCTCACCCTTCTTTTATTTAAAACTATTTCAACACTCGTAGATAATCAGTGTTTTCTACTAAACATATTATAGACATCCTGTGATGGCAATAAAATCTATAAACCCATTTTTGAAGGGTAGAATTTTTTGTGTGGGGGTTCTTGTTTGAGGCAGAGTTTCATTATATGGCTCAGGCTGGCTTCGAACTCACAGTGATCTTCCTGCCTCAGCCTCTCGAGTGCTGGGATTACAAGCGTGCGCCACCACGCCCAGTTGAATGGTCGAATTTGATGGAATGGAAAGTGCTGCTCTTCTCAGTGAGGGGGCCAAAGCTTATGGGTGGTGAGGAGAGGAGAGGCTGAGGTGAGGGACAGGGACCCCACTCCTGGTCCTTGACCCAGTGGCCCACGCATACAGCATTGCCACGTTGGCTGATTCGCCAGGGTTGAAACAAAAGGAAGTCTGTTGTCAAATCATAAGCCCTAACTGTAAGACACAAACTGAGACATTTCAGGAGGTCATGAAAAGATGAATCTGGCCACAAAGTCCTTTTCTTGGCTCCTGGTGAGTAATCTTTGAGACATGGTAAATACAAGCAATCACAGCTTCAGAAAGACCCATGTCAACTGGCCATAAGCTCCGAACTGTTAAGCTGTTCTTTTGTTCATATTTTATCAGGTTTTATGACTAGGCACCTTTTACCCCTAGAACTTGCATATCTCAGTTCTCACTGCTCATCTTTCTTTGGCAACTTTTCTTCCCTGGTTCTCCCTGGTCCCATGGCTTCCCTGTTCCTTCAGATTTGTCCATAGATGATGTCATTTCCACCTCCCTCCTCTGTGCCAAGATGGATATGACCCATATCACATCTGTTATCACCTTGATGGGTTTCTGTGGCATACCAAGTAATTAACCTCATAAAGGCTTTATGGTTTCAAACAATTTATTCTTAGAAGGAAATTTTGTGCCATCAATGCCTAGGACAAAGCATGGTAAGTTTCAGAGGTCAGCACGGGTGCTGGGGAAGAAACTTGGGAGAAGAACACTTTGCAGAAGTGACCACCACATAGCTCATACTCGTTGCTATTTCCTGTTTCAAACCAGAGAAGTTTAGTGGGCCAAAGGGAAGATTTATTGCCTAATTTTTTAAAAGATAATTTTCTGACTCATTAAGATTAAGCGGAACGAGATTCTCTTTCTTGGCACTGACTCATGCTTGTGTCCTCTTTGGAGGTGACCCTCTGCCTTTCTTCTCTGTGTCCACTATCAACCACCTGGTATCTCCTTTCAGTCTGCACATGAGCATGTGGGTCTGTCGATGCCTTAATTTTTAATATGAGATCATAGAGGAGACTTTAATTCAAGTCACTCCAAAGATCTTTAAAACTTTTGTGCATGGTGAAGAGAGGAGAGACTTTCACTTTTTCTGTAATCCAATGTCATGAGAACAGTTTTCAGAAGCATTGTTCACAGTTAGGGTACCATTAATTACTGGAGAGCAGTAGATAGAGTCCATTTTATTGCTGAGAGGATGATGTGAACATGAATAACCACATGTAATCTGCACCAACGAGTTTAATTTATAGCTGCACACAGCAACAAAAATTCAAGAGGAATCTTGTAAAGTCATTTATTTTACTCTCCTTCAGAAAAGGATACTTGCTCTTCACCCCCTCATCTCTTCTCTGAAATATCTGGCACTTATAAAATGTGTTCTAGTATTGGGCAGTATTTACATGCAACCCACAGCTTCAATCTTTAAAGTTAGAGTGAAGTTTCTCCACATGCAACATACTTGCAGAATTCCAGTCATGACTGTGTGATTTTGTTTCCGTATTCTTCAGTGCGCGCTTACTAAAGCAGAAGTTCCCCATACATGAGCAGTAGTATTGTAAAATACTGAGCCAGACAAGAAAGTTTCTCTGATTACCTAATTTGGCAAACTGAGTATGCTTTAAGCCTCTTGGAAGTGATCTTTCATAGACATCTAGGGGTCCGGAAGTTGTGCCCAGGTTGGCTTTGGTATCTAAAGAACTAGAACACAACATTCTAGGTGTGTGTAGGCACATAGGGAGACTTAAGCTAGTTAAACAGGGTCCCTAAGTCTCTAGGTGCACCTCAGAGTTTTAAGAGAAAACTGCTCTTCACTCCAGTGGCTGTTGAAAGAACCAGGCCTATTCTCTGAGGGACCTGGAGGCCAAGTGGAATTTGGATAGACTGAGAAGACAGGCCCAACATTCATGCAGGGGAAGTGTGTGCCAAGTGTGAGCTGGCAGTGAGTGTGCAAGAGTGAAGGGTTCCCTTCAGCCACACGGGTCCACCCACATGTTGAGTCTCACCCTGTGCACACCCTGAGCCCCTTCAGATCCAGGAAGGACCCTTCTTGATACTGCAGCTGCATAGGTATATGCATGCACACGTGTGCTGATTTGTCACATTATATAATTGCTTATCTGTGTAAGGAAATGATCGTCTAAAACCAAAAATAAGACAACATTTTGCTGTTTTATATTATTTGCTTTTTATTTTTTCTGACTGCCAGCTATGTATCCTTTCTCGGTCCAAGTCTAGGGACACGTTATACCTCTCTTGTTCTATCTTATACTCCTGGGCTTATAGATATTCACAAACTACCGGAATCGATGCAAATGCATACATTTGTCAGTGCAGGACTGTAAGAAAGTTTGTCTCACAATTTCTGTGTCTTCATGAGTGGGCGAGTTTGGGAAAAGTGCTTATCCACATGCGTGAAAAGTTCAGGCTCTGCCCTTTACCGTTGCTGCTGCTTCAGAAACTTCAGGTGTGCGACTCCCGATCTCTTCTGTGTTTACATCTCCTGGACCACTACTGCTTGGGTTGGAGGCCAGAGAGTGCCTTTTGCGTCTTCCTCTTAACAGGTTCCTGGTTTCTTCTAGACAAGTGGTAGTGCGGTCCCCAGCACTTCCTGTGTTGGTTATAGTTACTCTGAAGCCTGCTGGCTAGGGATTTCTGCGGTTTGCTGCTTTTCTCAGCCTGCTGGTGGCTACTAGAGGGTAAAGTGGGGGTCGTGGGGGAGGGACAAGGTGGCCCCTCCCTTCGGAGCTGGTTAACTGCAGGGGGTCTTCACTACCTTAGTATGTGCCAGGTGGGAGGGGTTGGTTAGGGATAGCTTTAGGGAAACCTCCGCGGTGGCTGTTGGGCCGCGCACAGGGGCAGGACTCGGTCCAAGCAGTTTCCACCAGTCTGCTCCTAGCTAGGAGTGGATGAATGAAGCCGGCCGCAGTTCTGCTCTGGGCTTATCCTGCCCGACTCCAAAATGGCCCTGGCCAATCGCCCACTCCCGTGGTGGGAGGACTGAGTCCCCCCACACTCACCGCCAGCCAGCGCAGTTCTCCCGTCACTGCTTCTCTCTGCCACTGCATACCCCAGGAGAGGCCTTCGGGCTTGCCAGCCACCAGCTTCGCTGTGACGGTGCGTTGCCAGGTTCCAACAGCGCTTCTGGCATGGTGGTTCTGGCTCCGCCCTTCTGTTTAAGTTTTCTTTTTTTCTTCTTTCTTCTTTCTTTCTTTCTTTCTTTCTTTCTTTCTTTCTTTCTTTCTTTCTTTCTTTCTTTCTTTCTTTCTTTCTTTCTTTCTTTCTTTCTTTCTTCTTTCTTTTAAAATTCTCTCTGTGGGCTTCAGTTCTCACTTTAGTTTCTTCCTGAGCTGAGAGGATCCATCTCCTTCCTTCTTGTCTTCTCCAGGATGCTATATTCCAGCATCTGTGTTGTTTCCCCCAGAGAGGCTTTTTACTCGCTGCTTACGGTTCCACCGTCTTCCCAGAATCCCTGCCCCTTACAATCTACTATCAAATTCATTATCTGGCTATTGCCACGGGAAGCATGAGTGAAGGTTAAACATGACGTGGCCAGTTTTATGGACGCACTGGTTGTAGATCTCAGGGTTATAATAACTTGTTCAAGGTCAGAGAAATCCCTCCTATGGTTCTGAATCTGGGATTGGAGATTGGTAGGGAGAAGAGCGCTTACCAGAAAGAGCAGAGTCAGGAATTTAAAAGATAAACTGATCTGGGGCAGCACTTGAGGTGAGTGGGGTGGGCAGCCAGGGGCTTCTCTGACCACTTTCTGTTGCTCCTGGGGAGAAGGATAAGGAGTGACTGTTGGCTATGTGACTGTCCTGAGATTGAATGGAATTGAAGGGTGGACCCAAGGGTCACTATCTGTGGAGTCTCTGTGGACTGTGAATTGGAAGGGCTGGAGGGGGAGTTTAAATCTGCCTCTTTTGGGGAGGCTGACGTCTTTTAATGGCTGCCACTTGCTGTGTGACAGACCTTGAGGACAATTCTGTGTTGCACTCCCAGGTCTGGTGGGTTATGCTCTCAACTCCTTCCCCGGGGAGCTGAACAGTGACACCTAGTGGTTCAATGAGAAACAAGTGCGTCTTTCAAAATAGCTGAGAACGATTGTCTTTTGTTTGTTTTTTCTTGTTTCTTTTTGTTGTTATTTTGAGGCAGGGACTTACTATATAGTTCAGGCTGACCTTGAACTCACTGTGTAGCCTAGGCTGGCTTTGTGGTGATCCTCCTGCCTCAGTTTCCTGAGTTCAGGGGATTGCAGGCATATATCACCATGCACAACCTAAGAACAATGGTTTTAAAGGAATTTATGACATCAGCATTAACCCTTAACCCAGGAACAACCCTAAGTTTCACTGAGCGGGGGGCTGTTATGTCACTTTTCTTTTTGTGTATTACACAAAGTGTGTTTTACAGACGTTTTGTAAGCCTCAGTATCAAAATTCACAAGAAACAGTACAAAGATCTTTGCATTTGGGAGTTCCTCAGAGCTCAAGACTTCATCCTGGAGTTGAAGGGGTGAATGTGGGAAACAAGTTGCTTTCTGCTTTAAGGAACTCTGGAATCACCTCTTCTTGTGGGTAAAACTTGTGTGCTCCAACGAAGACCAGATTCTTTTCTAGATGGTCCAAGATGTCAGGATGACCACAACTGTCTAGCTCTTTGCTTTACTTAGAAACGCAAACACATCTTTTTGAACTCAATGCTGTATTTTCCTGTTAGCAAAAATCTAAAACTCACTGAATGTACACAGTGAGTGGAAATGCTATTTTGGGCACTTTGGACAATTAAAAAAATCCCTTACTTGATAAATTAGAAAAGTATAAAACATGCCTACTCTCCGTTTAGTATCTTTTCCTAGTTCAGACCTTTACAAAAATTGCTAAGAAATAGCACCATGGATGGTTTGATTTTCAACCTCAGGGAGGTGCAAAAGGCTCAAAGAGAAACTGGGGACAGCAAACAACAGTGAAGAGGTTTGGAGAGCTCCAAACAGAATCCTCAAGCATTGACATGTTGGATCACTGAAGACCATCGCCAGACTTCTCACCAGTTACCGGAGACTCATGCAGGGCCCCGGGACTTGCTGTGGCTGTTAGAGCAGGGGGCATGGTGATGAGGCCGTTCAAGCTGACTTTTTCTGTCTGTTGAGAACTCTGCCCACTTGCTTTGCAGAGCCCTGGTGGTTGGTGAACGGCATGGCGTTGAACCACACTGGCCCACCCCAAAACGAGCACCTGCCACGCTACCTTCGGGATGAGGACCCTTTCGTTTCCAAACTTTCCTGGGAAGCTGATTTAGTGGCTGGCTTTTACCTAACAATAATTGGTAAGCTTTCTTAATTCTGCTTTTAGAACATTCACAACCAACATGCTGAGTTTGGAAGAACAATCTCAGCACATATGTAGGGTTTTAGAGGAGGGGAAGAGCAGGAATGGGGGTGGTACCATGGAATTCAATGCATATTTCATAGAAGCGACTTTACTGTTGTCATTATTAGAGATAAATATTCCACTGCCAATCCAGAGAAACTTATAGCAAAATTATCTATCTCAAGATTGCATTTTATTTTGGTTACTTGGTTAGTAGGTTTATCTTTTGAATATCAAACATGACGATAATGATATATTATTTAAACAGTGCTTTTACCGTTTAAAAAATACTCTCGATACAATCACAAGATGTTAGTGTAAAATATGAACCTTGGAAATCATTTAGTTCAGCTTCATGCTCCAGTTCAGTACAACAGGGATGAGAGATGCTTCATCTACTTCATCTAAAAGCAAACTTCCTACCACGTGAGCAGCTATGGTGTTTCAATGAGAGTGATAAGCGGAAGTGAGGTTAGGACTAAAGGAGTCTGTGAGCCATCCACACAGCAAAGCATCTGCCTCCAGACTGTGTGGTTTAAGCCGTGGCCCCAGGTGGCCTCTGTGGATACCACCTTTTTACTTCCAAAGACTTACGCCATTGTGCAAATACATACCAGCACTGAAACCTTAGTGCCAGAAAAAAAATCATATGCAAGTATTCCATTAATCATTTTGAAAAAACTGAATACATGTTCAACCTACAATATTTAGGATAGGTTAAATTGAATTAAATTCGAGGTTACTAAAATTAATGCACCTGTATATGTCTACCTTGCTTAGAGTGGCTGTTAGAAAGATTTAAAATGTATACCTGGCCCATCTTTCTGGTTTGCATTATGTTTCCTTTGGACAGCACTAGTATAGATGATCAAGATTTAACCACAATACTTAAATTTAAAATTTTTGTCTTAAATTTTGGTGATCAGTGGGCAAGTGGGTTGTGTCTTTAGGTTGATCTGCCTTTTTTTGGATGGTGGGTCTGGGTCAAGCTTGCTCGTTCTCTCTCTCTCTTTCTCTCTTCTTCTTTCCTCTTTATTCCTTCCCTCTCTTAGTCTCTTCTTTTCCCCTCTCATCTACTTATTACTGGCAAAAAATTTCATTTAATTCCTGGAACTAGAAAAACTGATTAGAAAATTTTGAGACTTTTCTGTGGTCAGTGCTTGAGGCAAAAGGCTCTGTGAGACTGAATTGGAAACTGCTGCAGAGTGGCTCCCTGGACCGTGGACTTCCGTTGTGGTTACTTAGCATCATACTGATTTAAACTGCATTTCGTGTACGTGGACTCCCATGTCCTCCCCAATGCAAATATGTGCTGAGCACCCACTCGTAGACACTGTGAGGGAACAGTGAATCTGAATACTGTTGGCACACTCTCTGGTAGGGTGATAGGATAGTAAAATCAACAGTGCTTTTAAAAAAGTAAAATTTAGGTCCTTTCAGCCATCAAAAAAGGCATTTGAACTGAATTGATCCCATTCAATTGCAAGAAACAAGTTCAAGGTAGCATCTCTAGGCAGACAGATCTCTCCAGATGGTACAACAGAGGGAGGAGCGCAGTCTATTCCTGACTCTAGCAAGGGCTGGAGGACGGCAGCAGCTAGAATGGGGAGACAGGGATGTCAGCATGGCTTTTTACTTGACACAAGTGGATCCGGAGGGGACACTGCCATCATACTAAGATGACCATGCTGGGGTTGGAGTCTAGAACATCAGGCCTCAGATAAATCCTCAAATGCAGGGAGTGGCAGGTGGATTCCGATGCTAGGTGGAGATGAGCCTGTCGCAGAGGAGTGCTTCAAGCTGAGGTGAGGTCCTCTGGAGGGAGAGCTTATCCCAGACCCAGGCCTGGTCCTCTCTGCAGGTAGATTTTGTGAATGTGTCCAGATTCCTGTTAAGGAGTCCGAGTGAAATGAGTAAGATTCTTGGTGATCTTTGTTGAATACTAGAAGACTTAGGGAAGCCAAAGACTGAAAATATAAGCCTGCATTTAGAATGCAAGAGAAATAGAGACCCATTTTCTACTCTCCAGTCTTTTGCATAAATATCTAGCTTATCAACTGCCTGCATATGAGGGTTTTTGTATTCAAAAAAGATCCACAATTTTGGTCACCTGAAATTACCCACCACATACTCTTTATCTTCTTCATCGTATTTTCCTTAAACTGCCATTAAAACTTGCCTTAACATGCACCCGCAGATAATGCTACCTGTGAAAACACTTTACATGCATCTAAAAGAGAGTGCACTGTTTTTTGTTCATGCTTTGGACACTGGGTGAAACTCTACGAAGTAGAGTTAGTAGAGAAAATTTAAGGAAGAAAAAGTAAGAAAACAATCTCCAAAGAGATGCAGAGAGCCAAAGGTGTGTAAATGAGACTTGTGTTTTGAATGCTTATGCATACTCACTGTATTAATCTCTTGGTATACAATGTAGGTGCGATTTGTTTTATTAGTTTTCAAGTTGTATTTTCACACTTTACTTTCCCAGCATGCCTTGCTAGATGGTTCCCTATAATGAGACCTAAAGGTCATCATAGTTGGTTTGCTCCAGGACTCTATAATCTTGTCCATTTTTCTCCTCTTCTGCTTTCAAAGAGCTTAAAGAGGTTTTAAGAGACCATTAAGCAGCATGGCCCCCTAAGAACTCACTGTGACCAGTGCCTGGTGGTTTCATACCATCGGCCGAGACACACATTTCTTTCCTTGGCCCCAAAATGAATTGTGGTGGAGAAATTAAAATAGAAATTAAAACAGAAAATATGGGTGTCTCCTGTTAATACTCTCCTTATTCCTTACTACCAAAGGCAGCTGTACCAGATTCTCATTTATACACAGCTACACTATGAAGCAAGAATTCCTGAGGAAATCTACTCTACATGTTAAGCTATGGAAGTAGGTGTATTCTTTTCTTAAATACAGTCAGCAGGGATTGGGTCTTTTTGGATTTAAACTGGGTTTGTAAGAACTTTTGAACAGTTTCATTGTAATGCCAAAGTCATTGAGTCGTTAATGGAAGGATGTGGACGTGGGAACACACTGTGGATAGGCCTGGTGGGTGGAGGGTCACTTTCTGTCTCCTTGGTGGGAGGGGAGTCAGCATTGTGACCCGCTTGCCCTTGGTACCTTGTCCGATAGCAACTGAAGGGTGTCTCATCTGTCAGACTCCCTGTGTCCACCTGCCCTGGGACGTTCCCCAGGAGGTGACTGTTCCTGGAAGGGGGTCATGCCAGCCTCCTCTGGCCCTTGGTGCTCCTTCAGGAGCCCACAGTGGTACCGAAGTCACCTTTGGTGGTTGGTTTCCGCTTCAGAACTTACCAAGAGCCAGGGGCTGACCCTGCGCTCCAGAGGGAGGGAGCTGTATAAAGCCAATAGTCTGTAACATGGATGAGGAAAATACTTACTCCACCCTGGGGCTGGTGCAAGAACTGACCATTGGGATTCCCATCCCCTTCAGAGCCTAACTGGGAAGGTAGCGACTCTTTTTTCTGGGTAAGTTCAGTTGTGTGATCCCTGAATCCTGTCCCTTTGGAGGTGACCCATCCCGTGCCTGTCACTCACAACTCATGCTTTTTATTTCATTTTCTTAACGTAGATTTTTATTTAGAGTCCTCTCATTCCCCTCTAAATCTATGGTGTCCATTTTTTTTAAATTGAGAAGTGTTTCATATCTGAAGGAATTCTAAATCCTCATTTTAACAATGGGAATTTTTTATTTTTCTTTGTAGGAATTTTGTCCACAGTTGGAAATGGATATGTCCTATATATGTCCTCTAGACGAAAGAAGAAATTAAGACCCGCTGAGATAATGACCATTAATTTAGCCATCTGTGATCTGGGGATCTCAGGTAACGCAATCCTGCCTTTTCTTCTTCTTAGCTATAAACTATTCCCCATTCTAAATCTCTCAGTAGCTCAGAAATCACTCCTGGCCCCCATCTATTAGTGCTCTTCTTTTCAAAAATCTTACTCACAGCATTTGTGGTTTGTTAGTGGATATTGTCTGCCTAGAGAGATTGCTCACTCCTTTAACATTTATTAAGTAATGTCTGTGCTAGAGACAGCAGATGAGGAGGGTATAATTTACAATAATACACAATATGTCACACTTCTCTAACTTCAGAAATCAGAAACAGGCAAGACTGTGGATAGGCTCTGTGTTAAGTCCCATTCCACCCCTCACCCTCGTGTAGTTCTGGCTAAAATGAACACCAGCGGGGAGACCTCGAAGGTGTGTGACAGCAGAGACAGTTGAGAGGTGACTATGCTGCCCAGCTCGAGGAATAGTCAGCTGTGGTTCTGAGACTGACTGTAAGTGTGGGAAGCTTCTGGTTCCACGCTGCTAAAAGTTGGCAGTATGAAAAAGTCAGTGGGGGAACTTAAACGCAGTTCTCTGGCTTGAACTCCATACCCAGAAATTTTATTTACGTAATGGGGAATGTTACCTGGGCAGCAGGATATTTACCTATTTATTTATTTGGTACCGGGGATCGAACTCATGACCTCACGTTTGTCAAGCAGGTGCTTATGCCGCTGAGCTAAATCTCCAGCTCTGCAGTAAGATATTTAAAAATACAATTTCCGGTTAAGCTGGTGTGTGGATAACATCAAGAACCACTGGTTTCTTTCCTGTCTTTTGCTTCTCTGATAATCTAGCAAAAGAAGAGTTAGAATAAAAATTTTCTTTAGCTATACTTCATTGAAAAGTAGGAAAGCTTTTGGATAAGCCACAGCTCATTACTTATATGAAATTCCAGGGTTGCCTGGTCTCTAATCTTTGGATTCCATCACCCATCTAGCTTGTAGTAGTTGGTGACAAGAGTTGGGAAATACGTGTGAACAGCCGTCAGCAACATCTCCTCCTGCCAGCAGATTTGCATCTAAAGCTTCACTGTTGCGAAGTGCCGTTTTTGCATTGCTGCCTGTTCTAACAGCAAGGCTCAGTAACCAACTTCTGTCTGTGGAGTCACTGCCACACTGTGGAGCTGTGCTGCTCTCTTTAGAGGTGGCCCAGTCTTCATTATTTGGGAAGGCTGGGACACCACCCGGCAACGCACATGTGGCCGTCCCCTTTCTGTGGAATAATCAGGATGAGCCCAGGGACTCCGCAAGGTGGCACTGTGGCTGCCATCTGGGCCATGACCACACGATGGCGGTGCTGGGACAGTAATGGTGGCTTTCTCACCTGCCCCAGAAGGTTCTCTCCATGGTCCTGGGTATAAAAGGCCAGGATGAGATGAATCACTTCCACCGCGTGGTCCTGTGAAGAACACCAGCCTCCTGCTTGGAATTATACTAGCTGCGAATAAAAACGTCTTTAATTGGTCTGATACACTGAAAATGCTCCCGGCCAAGCAAGTCTGCTCTGAGATTGCTCAAATCACCTCATTTTCTCTGCTGTGTCTTCAGAATAATTCATCAGAAACATTTTCTTCCACTTCACAGAGTTTTCAGGTTAGCCTAGATCATTCTGAGCATCTCTAACTTCTCTTACAATAAACTTTAGAATTTTTGTATTTTTTCCTTGCTCAATTGTATTCTGTTATAAGCACATTGGAGAAGCACACTGCAGTGAACACTGGTATTGCATCTGTGTGACCACTTGATGGTGTCTGAATACCTAGGGCCACCAACTGTCCAACTGTGACACATATTAATTACAATAACCTGGAGTTTTAACCGAAAAAAAAAAGAAAAAACCCAAAACTATATTGATGCCCGAGCTCATCTAAATGAATTAAATTAGCATATTGAAGCAGTGAGTAGAACCCAGACATTAACATTTACATGCTTTTAAACACCAGCCTGGTTCAGAGGACTCTGCGGGCTGGAGGGCTGGAGAGAGACACTATAGTGACACGGACAGCTCATCCGCGCCCCTCTCCACAGTGGTGCTTCCCACAGCTTTGACTAGTGGGGCTCCAGCTATAGCAGACCAATCTCACTCCAGTCTGTCAACTTCACCAGTATTTTTTCCTGCCCCTGGCACTCTCTGCTGGTGCTATCACCAGCCCATACCTTTGCTTTCTCCTCTACCTGGAGGTCTGTCCCTCTGTGACCTCTTGCCCACTCACCTGGGCACCTGCCTCCATGTCAGTCCTCTGTAAACCAACAATTTCCACCTATTTTTCTTCTCACTGGCCAATCTCCACCAATATCATGCCATATCTTTTTTATTTTTATTTTTATTTTTATTTTTATTTTTATTTTTATTTTTATTTTTATTTTTATTTTTACTTTTTGTTGGTACCAGAAATCAAGTTTAGGACCTTGTACTTGCCAGGCAGGTACTGCACTGCTGAGCTATATCCTGGCCCAATCATGCTGTATCTTATAATCCAAATTCTACTTGTTCTTTATCACATATGCACATCCAAATATGTGCACAGACACCCTCACAAACACATGTACATACATATGCACACACACTCATACACACACTCACACTCACACACACACACACACACTTACACACACACACACACACACACACACACATACACACACCCCAGGACACATGTGCACAAGCTCTCAGAAGAGGTCATGGACTTCCCTGGACTCCAGGCAGAAATACTGGAAAACTGCAAGACAGATTATCAAAGTCCTTTCTGACTCCAGCACTCTTTTCCCTTTTCCATGCTCCATATTTTACTGCTTTCCTGAAATTATTCAGCTTCCTGGGGTTTCTTATGTACTTTTTATTTGTTGAGTATAACAACAACAAAGAAATAGTAAAGGAAAAAAATGTTACACTTATTTTTTAATCTGTGAGGGGGCAAATTCAAATTTCTGAGGGAGTTATCCAATTGCTCTTTAGAATCAGTGTGAATCTCACCTTGTCTTCCTCCAGGGCGAGGCCCAGCCTTTACTCTTCCGCTCAGCCTTTTACTCTTCCGAGGAGTTCCACTTCTCAAGTTGCCCAGCTGGTGCTCACTGTTTTCTAAGGAGAGCTTTCCCAGATGGGCACCGCTCTCCCTGCATGCTTTTACAGGACGTGACTCCTGTGGCACAGGTCGTCTCTGGGTGTTATACACCACTTCTTTTTTCTGGCAGGAACCTTATGATCTGTACTCAGATTCTAGGTCCCCAGGAGGAAGAGGATGAGATGAATGGAAATCACCATGCTCCTCTTTTTTTCCTTCTCTCTCTTTGTTCATTTGTATATCTTTTGTCTCTTCCTTCCTCCACTGGTTAAACTTTTTTTTATGAGCATTTTATTTTCAAAAATGGTGTGTATTCCAGGAATTTACGTATATGTCAATATTATAAATCTACTAATATCCTGTGTTAGCAGATTAAATGAGTACCAAAACTTAATAGATGCAGAAAAACTTGATAAACCTTTAATATCTATTTCTAGTAAGAAACAAAATTCTCAACAGACCAATGTGGGAAAAGAATTTCTTGCCTGATAAAAGGCAGCAAAAATGTCACACTCAATGAAACATTTAAAGTGTTTCTTTTAAAGTTAGCCATGGTATGTGGGTGACTACTATCATTACTTCTACTTTACGTTGTATTGGAAATCACAGACATTGTAGTAAAATAGGAAAAAAATCAAGTGAATTAAAAACTCATTTGACTATTAGGTTCCGAGTCTCTGTACATTCTGGAATTGGTTTTGGAGCTGTCAGACCTCAGCAGTCTCTCTTTAAAGAATTCTGCAGAGTTAAATGAAACTGTACTTCATACTCTGTGAAGCAGCGTTTTTTTGCAGCTGAGTTTTGTAGTGACTACCTGGAAAATGCTGTGGCACACAATGATAGTTACTCTCTGACTTTTAGAAACTTTTAGAGGCTTGAATGTTGACTGCCACGAAGTGTGTACACTAGGTAACCTCACCCAGTGTTATTTGATCACGTAAGTATGTTTGTCTGTGTCTGTAGAACCTCAGTGTCTAACTGAGCTAGCTGGAGGTTGTGTGGATGGTGAAGGGCAGTGGATAGAAGCTGTTTTCCCATGAGTCCTTCTGGCCACTTAAGCTTGCACGTCTAACACTGAAGGGAAGAAAAATAATGGCATCTTGAGCACACTTTGGGGGAAATCAGCATAAAAAATATGTGCCTGAAGAGAAAATCTCTCAGATACTTCACTGTGGGTATAATTGCCCTTTTCCTTTGACTTTCAAATGAACTATTTCAATAAAACTTTAAAAGTGAGCAGATTGCTGTCTCTTCCCAAAAGATGTGAAATCATATCTTTTGTATTCCCTAAAGCTGGGTTTCTCTGAGACCATTTTTTAGTATAAAAATTCCTTTAAAATATTTCTTCTATATCCTTCTGATAGCTTTGGCTCTTTGGATGACAGCAATTTCAAACTCAATTTATACAAAGACAGCTCCCAGAATTCCATTAAGCGGGAGGTTCCGTGCAGTGAAGGACGTGTGGGGGGGGCAGTGAGTTGAGCAGATAGGGAAACGCCGCCTTCTCTTGACACCTGTGTGGTGCTCAGTTGTAGGCAAGCCGTTCACCATCATCTCCTGCTTCCGGCACCGCTGGGTGTTTGGCTGGATTGGCTGCCGCTGGTACGGATGGGCCGGGTTTCTCTTTGGCTGTGGAAGCCTTATCACCATGACCGTGGTTAGCCTGGATCGATACCTGAAAATCTGCTATCTGTCATATGGTAAGTTGGAAGGTTTCTTAATCCCTGCTAGTCAGTTAAATCGATTGAGTATCAGCTTTGTACATTTTTACACAGTTAATAAAGATTATGAATAACCTCATAGACCAAGAGCATTTCTATTTATAGTCTATCTTGTTCTAACATATGTTTAAGGATTTGACTGTGTTATTATAGATTTCTTTTAAGATTACTTCTATAATATTGTCTGGTGTTTGGCTACTGCTTTAAAAAAGAATCCTTTCTTGTATAAAGTATGTAAGCCTTTGTCATATTTTGTCATGCAAACCAACATACAGAGATGCATTGACAGTTGTCAGGTCTGAGATGTCTAGTGGATTTCCTACTTAGTAAGTGCAATGATAAGAAAAGTTGTTTGTGATTCTCCTTTAGGACTCCTTATGCTTTCAGAGATGAGGAAATCCAAAATGCTCACCTCCAAGAGTAGAGGGCCATGCAACTGCCCCTGCACCAAAGGACACACACAGAAATCTACCCTGCAGTTGGTTGTGGTGTTGGTAGGTGGGAAGATGCCTGGCTCCAGGAGCTGGTGAGGGGGGAGCCAGCAAGGAATTTGTTTTTGGAGGCTCAATAATTCATTTTTTGCAGACTAGGGTATTCTAGTGACTAAAATCACTTTGGTACTTTCACCTCTTGAGGTTTTGGAAACTGAGTAAACCTGAAGGGAAGCTTTTAGACATATAAGTTTAGTGCTGAGAGGTAGGCACCACCTGCGAGTCATCTGACACCTCTGTATGAGGCTGCTTTGACTGTCAGTGTGTCCTTGGGGTGCCTGTGACCATGGGGAGCCAGTGTGACTGGGAGGCTGAGATAGGAAAGGTCAAATCCACCTGGCTCTCTTGATACAATAGACTTTCATATTGCATTGTATTTACTATATAATTTTTTTTGTGGTACTGGGCATTGAACCCATGTCCTTCAAACTGAAATACATCCCAACTCTTACGTTTCTTTTTTAATTTTGAGACAAGGTCTCACTAAGTCACTAAGTTGCCCAGGCTGGGCTCAAACTTGCCATCCTCCTGCCTCAGCCTCTCAGAGTGCTGGAGTTGTAGTGGGCCCCACCACGCCTGGCTCCTGTTCTGTTTGAAAAATTTATACTCTTGGAGCTGTAATGAGACCATAAACTGAGGTGTGGGAATAGTCCCAGAATGCTGTCTTGAGCATACAGCGTCTCCTTTTCTAAACATGTACAATTTCTATAAAAATCACCTGTATCAAAAACTCTGATAAAGCTAAAAAAAAATACAGTGACATATATTCTGGATGACATCGGAGCCCCATTCTTTTCATGAACTTATTTTTGGTCAGGCCGAATAGAATATAAATTTAGTTTAATGTTATAAACAAAAGAGCAAAAGATTCAACTCCCTGTGAGTTTCTGAGGAATACAGAGCCTTGACTTCTCTGTTTTTAAGCATTTTCTTGAGTTTAAGCTTGGGTCACCACCAGGACCACTGCAGGGCATAACTTCATATACAAGCTATGTCTAGATCTTCCAGTTTCTGTGAGGTGGAGCCCAAGGCATACAATCCTATCAGTCAGTCAAAAGCACCATTCAACCCTCCAGCAATGATTCACCATGTGGGAACCAGGAGGTCACTTGGGGACAGCGTGGTAAGCTGTCTGGAGGCTTCCTTAAGAGAGGACTCCTTGGCTTCTTCCTAATTCCAGTGACCAGTGACGGGGAGCTTACTACTGTACAAGGCAGCCCATTCTCTGATTGGTCTGCTCTCGTTGTTACAATGTTATTCCTTATATGAAGACAAAACTGCCTCCCAGTAACCTCCTCCCATTGGTCCTAGTTCTGACTTCTGGAGCAACACAGAACCAATCTACTAATCTACTCCCTCCTGTATTGACAGCCTTTCACCACACTCGAACGTAAGTATGAAACACCTCACTAAGTCACCCTAACCGTGAATGCTTATGCGTCTGCCTCTGCACATTCCTGTGAGCCTATGTGATGATCCCTGCCGATGTTTGATCTGTTCTGATGGAAAACCGAGAGCTGACATCTTGTGTGGCTACATGACTGCTGTCCTTCTCTGGTTGGGGCTTGAGAAATTTGCACTTTATGATATGAAATCCCACCTATTTGGAAAACTGGAGATAACATCAATGTAGAGTGTAGAAACAAACAACTGCGTTTCTCGTTAGTGCTGAGTGAGACACGTGGACACAGGGGCACAGATTCATGTCAACCTAGGGCCTAGAGCAGGCCCTTCACGTCACTCACGGGACCCTTACTAAACCTGTAAACAATGTATTTTTATTTCTTCCATTTTACTGTTGAGCACATTGGATATCGGGAAAGGTTCCAACGAGCAAGGTCAAATGCAAGAACTAGAAGAATTAAGGCCACACTGACTTTAATCTATCTCTCTGCTTTGAGTGCAGACAGACTCTGAGTCTATGATGAAGAAATCGCTTAATTTTTATTGAACATACTTTGATATTTCTTCTTCATCTCTCCAAGATCAAAGCATAGGAAGACCATTCCTTGGCCCTTTTGCTCAGGTGAAGAGTGAGGGGTGGAGGTGATGCCTTGTGAAAACCACAGCCTTAGGTCAGGGTGGCTTGTTTTGGGGGTTACTGAACTTTGGAAAATGATCATTAGTGCTTTACAGTTTTTTTTAGATGATTGTACTATTTCTTTCTCTTGAACTCTCTTTTAGTAAGAAACTAGTGTTGAATCGTGCAGCTCGTTTTTTGACTTCCTGAAAATATTTTCACAGAATTACTTTGTGCAGCTCATTTTTTGACTTCCTGAAAATATTTTCACAGAATTACTTTGTCTTAGATTCTCTGCCTCTCACCCCGTGACTGTGTGAGTGTGACTGTTGTAGGACTAGTTTGCAGACCCAGAACCTGCTCCGCAAATGGTCAGGGACAGACTGCCACCCTCATCTTGTCATGGTCATGACTCACTTATCCCCATTCAGCACCTTCCTAGGAAGACAAAAGGGCGTAGAGACAGAAGAGCTTTCAGGAGGAAGGGATTGTAAAGACACAGTGATGATGTTCTGTGATTTCTCACCTCCCCAAAGGATTCTCCCTTGGACTCTTGGATGACCCACTAACACACTTTTGAGATGATTTCCCAAGATCCTCTTTACCTTCAGCATCCTCCTGTCTTTTGCAACCTGTCCTATCTTCCTGGCCTTTGCCACTTCTCCCTCCCAAAGCTCCAGGTGCCCAGAGAAAACCTTCCCTGTGAGTCTCTTCACATGTCACTCTCCTGGAGAAAGATCCCCACTCTGGACCTCGCCCTTCACCGCATCTCCCTCAGGCTTCCGTTATCTGCCCACGTCTCCCAGAATTCAGTGGAATGAATCTTTGGAGGTGGAGTGTGACGTGCCGAGGGAGGTGCTCAGGTGCAGGGCAGATGGCATCGGGGTAACACTGTTCTTCTGCCTCCAGGGGTCTGGCTGAAGAGAAAGCATGCCTACATCTGCCTGGCAGCCATCTGGGCCTATGTGTCCTTCTGGACCACCATGCCCCTGGTAGGCCTGGGGGACTACGCGCCCGAGCCCTTCGGGACCTCCTGCACCCTGGATTGGTGGTTGGCCCAGGCCTCGGCGGGGGGCCAGATCTTCATCCTGCACATCCTCTTCTTCTGCCTGCTGCTCCCCACGGCCATGATTGTGTTCTCCTATGTGAAGATCATCGCCAAGGTGAAGTCCTCCTCCAAAGAGATCGCCCACTTCGACAGCCGGATCCACAGCAGCCATGTGCTTGAGATGAAACTGACCAAGGTAATGCTGGTTGCAGTTTGTAGAGGGGCTTACAGGTCAGCTGGCATTGCAGAGGCTGAGGAAGGTCCAGGGAAACCTAGGATCCTGTGTTAATACACTTCTGAGGTTTGTGACTGCTGATCTAAACTTCCGTAGACCCTCTCTGCTCTGTCTCTGCCTTGCACACACACACACACACACACACACACGTTTTGTTTTGTTTCACAGCACTGGGTATCAGAGCCAGGACCTTGCTAGACAATTGCTGTGCTACCAAGCTACAGGCCTGGCTCACACACATGTTTAAATATCTACCAATTTGGGGCTTATTTTATCTATGGAGTAGGATGCTACAAATTTCCAGGAATTCTTTCAGTAATGAGAATAATGGTTATATGCCATGTAATGCCAAACAGTGTTTACTGTTTTGTGGGGTCTGGGTGAACAATGTAGAGACTTTCTGCCACTTGGTTATTCAGAGAGTGTTTTCTATAAAGGCTTTCTGATGGTGAACTTGTCTTCACTCAAGAGCAGTCTCTGCAGGGTTGAGTTGTTAGGCAAATGCTGGTTCCAAAGCTGACCTTTCTTCAGATACAGCAGGGTAAGGGAAAAGCAATCAGTTGGGCAACAGATTTGGGTTTTAACTGTCACTGACAGCAGTTCTGGGATCCAGAGCTGGACACTTGGCTTCTTTGAGTCTGTCTCCTCATGTCTTTACCAAGAATGGTAATATTTGTGTCCTTGGACTATCGTGGACATGCTGCCATGAGATAAAGACCTGGCGTGTATTATGTGTTAAAGAAACCATAGTTTCTCATTTTCCTTGTGCCTTTAGGAATTCTGAATAAATTCCAGCTGACCTGCTTCCATATTTTACCCTTTTACTGAAAAATATCAAACTCTAGCTTAAATATTACCATATTGCTGTCTTAGTTGCTTTTCTTATTGCTGAGACAAAATATCCAACAATGAAAGTTAAAGGAGGAAAGATTTGTTTGGCTCACAGTTTGTAGAAGTTTCAGGTCATAGCTGGCTGGCTCCAAGGCAGGTAGATTTACAGAGGGGCGTCACAGAGCAGAAATACTTCATGTCAGGCAGTAGGCAGCAAGACACCAAGCTACAAGTGACACGCAGAGACCTCTTTTTGTCCCTTATATCTTACCCAGGCCACCCACTCTTACGGCAGGTAGCACACACACCCAGGGTGGAACAGCCTCACTCTTAACTTCCCACCATATAGTAATCTCAGCATCACATCCTCAATCTCGGTGTCACATACACTAGATCCAACCACCTCTGAAAACCCCCACTTATGACATGTGAAGTTTTGAGAGGGACATCTATATACAAGCCATAACACATGCCCTAATTTATATTTTTAAATTTTAAAGATAAAAGTAAATGTACGTTGAAGTTCTAATCACTCCTTCCTGTATCCTAATCAATCATGTTGATTGACCATCTCTCTCAAGTGTCCTCGTTAGCCTGCTTTGGAGACTCGGATTTCAGAAACCTCCAGCCACATGCTTCTCTCCAGACAGAAATTACTCTTAAAAAGTCAGAGACCTCATCTCAAGAATGTTTCTCTCTTTAAACTGCAGTTTTTGAGGCTTTGCCAAGTCCTCTTGGATTGCTCTAAATATACCAATAACTTATTAATAGAGAAGTTCTTGGCTGAAAATGCACAATCAGGACATATGATATACTTCTGTCTTGTGGTAATTGATTGTAAAGTAGCAAAATAATTCCATAAAGTGCCATGGCATGACTTAAATCATTCATTTTTAGTTCTCTCTTAAACTCTCTTCTGTGGTTTTGTAAAAAGAAATTTAATTCGAATTAATCCAGTTAAGTTTGTATTGGATTTAAACAAAATCTTACTCTGTACCAGCTATTGTTTCAGCAATTGGGAAACTTCACCAAGAATAAAATGTCTCCTTGTAACAGAAGGAGAAGGTGAAGGAAAGAATGGAGTTACAGCCTGAGAAGCTATGTGATGCCTGTCCCATCAGGCCACGGTGGGAGTTGTCCTAGAACTGATGTCCCACCTTCTCGTCATCCCCAAGTGCTGGTTCCAACCATGACCTGGTTTCCAGAGGTCTCTGTGTCTTGTACTCATTTCTCTTTTCTGTTAGCTGAACCACTTAGCTAGCCCTGCACACATTCCAGACCATGTTCTTTGTGTGTGCTTGAGGGGGAGATGGCTTGTTCAGTTGAGTCCTCTCAAATCCCTCGTTGTGCATATGCGATATTATTTATGTACATTCTTCTAACATACACTAATTTTATGAAATAAGTTTATATTGCATTTGTCTATCAAACATATTTTTAAATATAAAATGCTTTTAATTATTAATATTTGTGGGGAAATATATTCAATATATTCAAAATTCTACCACAATAAAAAAATAAAATTTTAGTTTGCTCTAACTGCGTATTAGTTAAAGGCTGCTTTCCTGGATTCTGGGATCAGAGTCATTTCATTTTCTGTGCTATAATTATTTCTAGCTGGAGTATTATCTGAGCCTGCTTTCTGCTGGTCTGATCTCACCAGCCTAAAACCCGGCATTCTTCTACAAACCTTCCTCTGCTTTGTAGGTTCCTTATAATTATTTTTCAAATGATGATTTTGCTAGGTTTTTGTAGCAGCTTGAAATTTCACAGACTATAAACATAGGTGTATCCCCCACCCCCACTCCCATCCCACGAATCTTTATGCCAAGTCTCCTATTGAACAGTCGGGGATTTCCCTCCTCTTCTCAGGGCCACCGTGTGTCCTGAGTGGTTTTTACAGTGCTGTGGTGCTCGTGGTAAAGGACTCCTGGCCTGATGGCTGTCACTCATGGACTTGACCTTGTGAAGATCTCTGACTCTTTGTTGTCTTGGGGACAGTTGTCCTGCATAGCCAAAGATGAGGCTTCAGCAGCACTGTGAGCTACATTGCTACTCCTTCTACTCTGCCCATCCAGTAGGAACTCAGTGAGGACCTTGGGCTGTGAGGGACAAGCTTTGTGCTCTTATGTCCCCAAACGTATTGAGGACTCTATTGCTTTCTTTGCCCCATTGCTGCCCTTGTGCTCAGTCAGGTAGGTCCAGGACATCTTCTCAAGGTCAGATCACTGGCTCCTCTGATGTCTCCGCCTCAGCTGTGTTGGGAAAGCTGACATCCTTTACCTCTTTGCAGAGTAATAGTGCTACAGAAGGTCTCGCATGCTGCAAGTCATTTATCCCCACTCGAAGCTCGTTTACTCTCAACTATTTTCTCTCCTGTTTCTATTTTGAAACTGAGAAGCTTAGAAATACATGTTTTATTTCTCTGGGTGTTTTTGCATGTTAAATATTCACACAATGTGTGATCACTCATGTTGCTTATTGGCTGAGAGGAGAGGTGAGGACTGACAGGAGAGGCCCTGGAGGTTAAGTTCATTTTCCACCTGTCCCCATTCCATACCTGTTGGTGCCTCATACTTTGTCATTTAGCACAGGTCGGAGTCTGGTAATGTCCAGATCTACAGCAGTGTCCAGATCTAGTGGGCACCTGGGTCTCTCTTGATATCACTTACTTCCACCAGAAAACCTTCCTGACTCCTTCTTGTTGGATGAAGTCCCCTGCCATGGACCATCAGAATACAGGGTGTTGGTGGCCCTTGTCATATGGAGTCCTGTGCTGCTACTCTGCTTTGCAAGGACAGTATGTGAGGGGAAGGTGTGCTATGTTTGCTTCTGTACCTGGGAGCCTGGTATCTGCTGGACATTTATCAAAATTGCTGGAGTGAATATATAGTTGAATAAATGAACCTAATTACTTTGGAGACTGCTAAGATGTACCTTGGCCCCTTGCTTGGGTGCCATTGTCTCTTCCATACCCAAAGGAGCATTTTGCTTTGCTTGTGCTTTGCCATTGATTATGAAAGATTGTTAAGACTAACCATGAAGCTCAGCTTCCCTCAGAGAACTCCTTTCTTTTGTTTTCTCCCAAATGTTGTTTATCAGTGGAGAATGGGGTTGGGGGACTCCTTGGTGGACTCCAAGGGTGGTTTGAGGGAAAGCTAGACTGCATAGCTGGATTTTTTTCCTTCGTTTTACTCTTCCCTTCCTCCCTCCATCCATCCTTCCCTCTATCTGGTACTAAGGATTGAGCCCAGGGCCTTCATGCTAGGTTACATCCCCAGACCCTTTTATATTTATATTTATATTTATATTTATATTTATATTTATATTTATATTTATATTTATATTTATATTTATATTTATATTTATATTTATATTTATATTTATATTTATTTATATTTATATTTATATTTATATTTATTTATATTTATATTTATATTTATATTTATATTTATATTTATATTTATATTTATATTTATATTTATATTTATTTATATTTATATTTATATTTATTTATATTTATATTTATATTTATATTTATATTTATATATTTTTTTAGACAGGTTCTTGCTAAGTTGCTCAAGTGCAACTAAAACTTGTGTTCCTCCTGCCTCAGCCTCCCAGAGTACTGAGACTACCAGCCTGTGCTACTATAATGGAATATCTGGATGATTGTTTTTTTAAAAATGAGTTAATGAATGACTTTCCTTTGTTCTTCTTTGATGTCCCCAGTCTAAATTTCACTTCCCAGAGAAGTGGTTTCAAAAAATGAATTCAAGTCTTCCTATTATAATGTTTCATTGAAACCTCCGTATTTCCTTCTTGAAACTTGTCAAGCTCTTAGTTAGTTTAAAATTATACACATATGTTTGTGATTAAGGCCTGTCTTTTCCTCCAATCAATAATGCCTACAGGGGAAACCATGTCTTTCTGATCATGTTTTCTTCCCTGGACCTAACAATGGACCTGGACAATGCCTCAAGAGCTTGAAAAGTTCTTATTAAATAATTTGTGGAAGAAAAAAAGATTAGGTCAGATCGACTTAATAACAAAAGAAATGTCAATCTGTCCGTTCCAGCTATGCCACTCTCCCTGATTGGTAATCTTTAGCAACTTTTGCAGTTTGTTTTGGCTGCCAGTAGCTGAATTCTTTGTGTCTGAGGAATTTCCAACATTTTGTGGCTTGCTGAGGGGTCAGGAAGAAGCTTCATAACTCTTTATGAAGTTCTGAGAAAGCTCAACATTCATTCCAAGGATACCCTGGTGGCTGAGCTCAGGTATGCATGGAGGGGGTGTCTTCCATTGGCCTGGTGACCCTGGGAGTTCCCTGGGAGGCCACACTGCAGCACCAGTGGTCTGTGCATCAGGATAGATCACCCTCCCAGTTTGGAGTGTAATTTTAGGTGTTGCAGTGGTGCTCTGTTGTGACCTTTAAATAAATTCTCTCCCTGCCTCATTCAGCCAAAGTCAACCTCATTTACTTGCATCTCAGCATCTTGACTAATTCACCTTGGGTGAACTGTTTAATCTTTGTAGGCCTTTGTTTTCTTATCTTCAAGAGGAGATGGTGGAGAGGAATGAAATGGTTTCTTGACTGCCTTTAAAACCTTGTGGTTCTGTGAAAGTGGCAACATCCATCCAGTTATTTAAAGACCATAGCTGTCCTACCTCGTGCCCACTGGCCTCCAACCCAAGTTCTTGTCCTTTTGGAGCAGTCTGCATCCACCCCGGGGCCAGCTGATTGCAAAGAGCAAGGCCCCCTCTCTTGCTGCACCAGATATATCTACACTGCTGTGTTTTTTTAAGCTGACTCCTGCTTCATCAGGGAATCTTGTGTTCAATTTTAGAGCCAAACTCCAGAATGCAGTTGCACAGTGACCTGACCTAATTTGCGCTTCTCTTTTCATTTGAAGTTCTTGTTTGTTTTTAGAGTAGTGGTATTTTAAGACTTGAGAACATTGCAACTGGAAAAATGTGAAATTCGTCCCTTTTATTTAAAGTGTGAATTCGTATTTTCTCCTTGGATCACAGTCAGGGTTAACTTGGGTAAGTGCACCAAATACCTCTGGAAGTGTTTCTTTTAGGAGAAAGAGGCTGGGCTTTTGGTGATGGCCATCTTTCAGTGGATTAAACAGAAGGAAGAGATGTTCAGATTGCTGAATGGCTTAATTTCGTAAAAGGTAACATGAAATATGAATGTTAGGACTCTTACTTTTGTATTAATGAGGAGACTGAGGTGTAAAGCGGGTCAGTCACTGGTGTGAGGTTCTTCACCCTCCTCCTGCCTGTGGATATCATTGCTTGTAAGGAAATGGTGGAAGGCAGGCATCTTGAAACTGGCATTCACCACCCCTGACTACCTTTACTGTCACTTTCCTGCTGGTTGGGAACAAATCCACAGGCTTTCCAGCTAGCCCTAACATAGCGAAACCGAGTCTTTGCATCCCTGTGTCCTGTCTAGTGAGTGTACCTCCGAAGCAGCAGGACCCCATCTTCCTCCAGAGGATCTCACAGCCAATGGCTCTCCCCATGCCTCCCACACTACAGGATGGGACCTGGCTCCTTAGAGATCACATCTTCTGGAGGCCTCAGCTGAGTGGGATCCAGAGCCAGAGTCATGTGCAACTTGGAGAATTCACTGTCAGCCACATTATTCTATTATTGTGTTAATTGCTTAGTTTATAAGAATCCAGCAATTAAGAACAACATTTTTTTTTTGAGACATTTAGTGCAGGCTTAGAGTAGAGCTGGAAAACACGGATTGATACCCCTTGGTCCTCTGCAGTGACATGCAATTAAGGTGAATGGGTCCCAGGTGTACGATACTTCCTCGGCAGCTAAGCATGTCTTCTGTGAATTTTATCCACAAAACCTGTCTGACTTGGGAGTTGGAAGTTTAACTACTTTGCCAGTGAACCGAGAGGCAAAGTGGAAAAGTGAATTAAACAACAAACAATTGAGAAGAAGTTAGCAGGCGGATTGGCATTGTGAGAACTGCTTTGGATATCTGGGAATAAAGTTTGGAAAATAAAATGAGGACAACTGCAGGAGAGGGAGGGTCAAGACCATTTCATGGTGAGGAGAAGGTTCTAGAAAAATAATATAACAAGAAAGGCTTGGAATCTTTTGGGGAATAAATCTTAGAATATTTTTAATATTTAACTGTTAATATTTATGGAATATACTTTAAAATGTGAAGGTGCCTCACGTTCTTTGTGCTCACTTCAGAAACACTGATGATATTCTTTGGTCTTTTAGATCTTGCCTTTTACTTTCTTTTTGCTTTAAACTTTATTTCCAGTCTTTCAGTTTTACTCTAAAGCCAGAAAACTCCCAATGATTCTTTTGGGAGTGTTTTTAAAACCCGTCTGTAATTTAGTTCTGGTATGTTCTTTCAAAAGCGATAACATAATACAAATGCTTCAATCACTCCTGACCTCCATTACATAATCCTGAAAAAGTAGAAAATCTGGAAAGTATAGGCCATGTTATGGACTAAGTGCTAATCTATTTTTTGTCAATGACTTTGGCAACAACACAGAAAACAGCTTTGGAGATGCTGTGAAATCCTTGTGTGACTCACCAAGGAAGCAAGCAGGGGCTGTGTTAGGTCCCAAGACATCTGCTAGAGCAAGCTTTACTTATACAGTTGGCATTTAATTTGGGGACTTAGCAAAAGAAAGCCCTCATGCAGGCCTTGAAACATGCATTCCATTTACAAACAAAAGCCAGACAGACCAAACCATATGAAAACTTCTCCTGGTCTACCTTCTGCCAGAGGATGGAAAAGCCAGTTCCACGGAGAGCTTCAAACATTCACTGGATCTTCACAGTTGATCAGTAAGTGTGGGTGAAGACTTGGGCTCAGGGCTCTGATAGGGGTGCAAGACATGGACAGTCCTGGGCACCCTGGGTTCCTTCTGGGGATTCAGAGTCAATGTAAAGTGGAACAAATGTGTATTATCATGAAGGCTTTGCTGTGCTGCAGTTAATTTTTGGAGATGAACTTTGAAATTCTTGAGTGGAATTTTAGAACGTCAGAGATTTTAGGGCAGATTTCACATCCCTCACTTTTGCACGCCTCATAAGGGTGAACTTCCAGGGCAAACACACCCCAAGACCAGCTCTGCTGCAGGTCAGAGACTAAGACTTCGGGCCATTTTCTCTGTATGAGAGCTCTGCTTCCAGGGAAGTGTAGTGACATGTACCTTCACACCATGATTTTGTTGTTAAAAAACAAAACAAAGCACTCCAAAACAAAACAAAAACAAATCCAATCAACTTCTAAAGCAAAGAAACGTTTGAAGTATTGTTGCTTTAACCACTACAGATAAAACATGTGCCTCACCCTGGATCATTAGTTCACATAACTCTTCCCGACTCTAATGCTGGGTAGAAACTGTTGTTTAGTTTTTTCTCTGATTAAGCAGTGGGAAAAAGTGGAAGCAATATGGCCCAAATGCCAGTCTGACACCTTCCCAAGGGTTTAGGGAGCTCAGAGGTAAAAGGAAGGCTGCTTTTAAAATTCCAAAGGTGAATCTAATCCAACCCCTATTCCTATGACTGTAGCCAGGGGCACACAGACCTCTGACCAGTCTGACTTGAGTCATGAGGGGCCTTGATGTCAACATCAAGAACCACGAAGGAGCCTGGGTCTCCATTTGCTGCTATTGGTACCCTAATTAAAACTCCTCTTATCTCTTGTTTACTCAATTGCCTAAACTTGTGCTGAGAGCACAAGTTCTTTGTGGGCAGGATGTGTCCACTTTGCTTCTTGCCTTGTCTTCTGCACAAAGCATAGGGGACAGGATGCCTGACAGGAACCAACAGTGATCTTCCCTTCTTGCCCCTCCTGCCTGTTCTATGCTGCAGACGAACCTTCTCAAGCAGAGCTCTCATCCTGTTCCTGTTAGAAAATTTATGAGAGTCTCAGTGCATACAGAATCTGTAGAATGTAGTGCAAGCTCAGTGATTTGCAGTAGGGAACCATAAACACATGGTTGTCATCTTTCTGTCCAGTCCCATCTACCTGGTTACTTCCTCCTCTCCAAGTGAATTGCTCACTAGTTGGATGTAAACCTCACCCATTCTTGTCTGTGCCTCTACTCACTCTGGCTCACTACTATGCTTCGTTTCCACTTGCCAACATGTGGGTTTATGCTATGTCCTCCAAAGTGCTTCTTAATTTTCCCAATAGGATGTAAGTTTCTCCGAAGTGCACCAGAATCTCGTTCCTCTGGTAATGTGGCTGAGTCCTGGAGGGAGATGGTGCAGGCACTAAGGCATCCTGCAGTCCCCACAGCCCCGGGGGGGGGCACACCCTGGGGCCACACTCTGGACCAGCTGCCCACTAAAAGGGTTGAATAAAGGGAAGTAAAAGGACCAGGGAGGTGTTTATGGGGTATGAATTAAGGCTTCATTATTAAAAGCGATGGAACTGCAGATGGTGAGAACCTTGCAGGAGTAATTTAAAATCTACCTCTAATTATTCTTTAGTCTGAAAATTTAGAGGCCCCTAAGATAGTAATAATTTTGTGGGCAAGTAAAAAGTGCTTTCTGGGAAAGTCTCATTTTATACAACCACGCTCCTTTGGCGGAGGCTTGATGCTCCCCTTTCTTTTACCTTATACTTGGTGAATTTCCACCGTCTAAGCATCCCAGTTGGGAAAATCTTGAGCCAAAAGAAATAACATTTAATGGGAACCGCTGAAGAAAATGCATATTAGAATTTCAAACCCGGGCAGAGATTCTCAGTTCCTGAGGCAAACGTGGATGATTTACAATTTCATCAAGGGGAACATATTTTCTGTCAAGTTCTGAAGTAAATGAAGGTTGAGAAGTCTGGAAAGCTCAGGAGAACTGGTGTCTTTTTGTATTATGTGCACTTTTTTTTTGTCCCAGTGCAGACACCATCTGACACTTATTATAGGATTACACTTTGGGTCTTTTGGTGCATTGAAATTCTAGTGTGGAGAATGGGCAGGGGATGGTGAGTGGGACTCAGGATTCCTGAGGACAAGATCAATCGAAACACAGTCACATATGTTGCTGGGTGTGCTGCAGGGACTCACTTGTTCCCCACACCTTCCATGTCCACATCCACGTCCCCTGGTTTATTTCTCTGCTCTCTCTGCCCTTTCCCCTCAGGTAGCCATGTTGATCTGTGCCGGCTTCCTGATTGCCTGGATCCCCTATGCGGTGGTCTCGGTGTGGTCAGCTTTTGGAAGGCCAGACTCCATCCCCATCCAGCTTTCCGTGGTGCCAACTCTGCTGGCCAAGTCAGCAGCGATGTACAACCCCATCATCTACCAGGTCATTGATTACAGATTTGCCTGCTGCCAGAATGCTGGTTTGAAAGCAACCAAGAAGAAATCTTTGGAAGACTTCAGGTAAAATTCTGGAAGTTAGAAAAGAATCATACTTCCTTTGTTTTGGGACAGTGTGGGAGTTCAGACCACTACAGTGTGCTGACTCCCTAGGGTTGGAGTCCATAGCCTTGGAGGAATGTAGGCAGGAGATTTTGTGGGTGGGGGGGGGAGGGTACTGGAAATCAAACTCAGGACCTCATGTTAGCCAGGCAGGCACTGCACCACTGAGCTAAATCCTGTCCCAAATAAGACCATTAGATTTTATACCTGATATATTATTTTTTTTCTTTTTTGTATCTGGAATCAAACTCATGCCCTTGTGCTTGCCAGGCAAGTGCTGTGCTGCTGAGCTATATCCCTGGCTGGCAGGACTTTATTTCCTATTCATCAAGAGTCCTGAAGCTGAGTGTCAGATATTTTGGGGCTGGATGATGGGGTAGGTAGCAAGAAAATGTCTGTTTATGAGCCTGGAACAGTTAAGGTCCTGTGCTGTGTGTTTTGGAACAACCAGGAAGTATTCATAGCTTGAATTTCCTTCTCTGAGACCCCATACTTTTTACTATTGTTCACATGGCATCCACTCCAAATTAAGTTCCCACAATGGAAAGATTCTTTTGTTTGAGATACTGTAACCTAAGAGGTAGGAGCTGGGCATCCAGAGAAGGAGAGAAAGGTAGGACTTTTTTTATTTAAAGAAAGAAAAAAATAGAAAAAAAGGTAGAAATAGTACAGGATTCAAAAAAATAATAAAAGAATTAACACTAAGAAATCGCTAGTTGATACATTACATATTGTCATCTTAGAAATAGTTGTTCAGGTTACAATCTCAAAGCACAAAAAGTGGACAGACACTCAGGTAGGACTTTTTTGATCTGTGCCACAGTCTTTTCTTCTCAGGATTATTTTCCATCTCTTTCTGATTGAAATCTTAACACACAGTCTTCACAGGAGTCACGTTGACATGATATACACATGTGGCCATCACTGTGGATGTACACGTGTAGATATGTGTATACGTATGTCAGCTTGCATTTTCTTCCTCTGCCTCCAGGCTGCACACTGTGACCACAGTCAGGAAGTCTTCTGCCGTCCTGGAAATTCACCAAGAAGCGTGAGGAGGACACAGCCTTGTCACGGACACAGCTGCTCACTTCTCTGCCTCTTCACCGCTGTTCACAGTTGGTCGTGGCCATACTTTCTCTTTACATTTTTTATATTTTGTACACTTTTCTTCTTTCTCTTCAAGCCAGGGATTGCTGGGAAATTGCAGTGGCCAAACAGAAGCGAGATCATAGGATGCAGCCTTTAGGAATAGGGTAGAATGGGCATCTCTGGAACTTTCTTTTTCTTATGCTTTAAAACCTGTGGTCATGCCAAACAGTACAAAGTCTGATATATTAAGAACAATGTTTGTAAGTTTGTTCACTAGGGTGTTATTTAATTTTATCACATCATCATCATCCTTTCTTAATGTGGGTCAGGGATGTGGGTTCTGGGTCCCTTAGGTGCGTGACCACTGGGACTCTGTGTTGGGCTGTGACTCTGTCTGGTGAATAATTTGGTCCTCACAGCTGTTTTTTCTACATGTAGACAGAGGGTCATTTTCTAATGGCAATGATTCTGCAGAGGAATCCTCCAGGGAAATCAGCTTTGTCTGAAATCCCTAAGTGGAAACTGCTTTTGTATTTCTGAATTCGAGGACAAAAATAATTCCCACTGACAGTAATTTTACCCATGTGGATTCTTCTCATTAAGTTCTAGTTACTAATATAGTGGTATAACAGGGCACTACCAGCCATAATTGCTTCAGAAATGAACTTAGTGAAAATAGCTACTTGTGAATGTTGCTTCATTTCTTCATTTGTTCTTTGTGACCTTCTTTCTTTGGTTCATTCCCCACTCCCAAAAAATACCTTTTGGGATCTGTAGTTAAAGAGATGCAAATAATGAAGGATGTGGAATGATTTTAGAGGTGGATCCTGGTCCTTCAAAGCTAAAGAGAGGGAAAGGTAGTGAATAGGAGATTGAAGCAGACCTTCAGCTCAATGTCATGGGGTCTTCCTGTTGGTCTACAGAGTAGGGCTGTGTTAGCATCAGGGTCAGCATGGTGTCCTCCCTGTCTCTTGTTCTGTCACCTGCTGCTGGAAGCATCAACCTTGTCCTCTGCTATGGTCCTGCCTTCCTGGTAATTGCTAGTCGGAAGAAAGGAGAGAAAGGCCACCCTGTGCTACTGATGACCTCCTTCTTGCTTCCATTGAAGATTACAGAGTCCTTTCCTCCAGGCTCAGCCCTCAGTGATGACCCCTTTGGCTCTTCTGTTTTCTTGACAGTTGGAGTAAGGAAGAGGAATGAGTTAACCTGTGTGATTGGTTTAAGAAAAGTGATAACATATGCTCTATGATTAAAACAAAAAGTTAGCAACTCTGCCTGGGGCTCGGGACTGCTTGTTCAAGTTTGAAGAAAAGAGGTGAAACTGTCGTTAAATTAGAGAAATAGAGAATGAATTTAGTGCACTGGCTCTGTGCCCCTGGCCAGCTTGTAAAGTGGGATAGTGACAGCCATGTCACAGAGCCATAACTGGGAGTCCTTGATGGGGTGATACACATGGAAGTCTGTGGCACCATGGTGGGTGCTGCTGTCACTATCGCTGGGATACGTGATGGTGTTGGAGGTCCTGGAGGGAACGGCATGGTCATCCTGCCTGAGTCAGAGAAGGCAGTGGTGAGACCGGTCGTGTTTAGAAAAACTAGTCCAGTGGTCTTGTGGAAGGGAGATTGCTTGGGTAAAGGGGCAAAATCAAGCTTGAAGACTGTCAAACTGCTTAGGGGCTACGTAGAGAGATCAGAATTAGTGAGGGCTTGGATTAAGGCGTGGCAATGGAAATGGAGATGCAAACCTAGTTTTAGAAAATTTTAAGAAGTATGAATTCTTAGCACTTGGTTCCATGGAGACAAAGAGTGAAAGGAGACTTGGGTCACTGCTTAGGAAATAGTGGTGTAGTGGTGTCCACAATAGTGATGTCAGAAGGAACCCGATCCAGGTTCATCTACAAGGTGAAATTCAAAATCAACACTGTGCAGAAATCCCCAAAGATGGATTATAGCCTCTATTTTATTAACTGTTTAAAATGTGGCCTTTAACAGTTCTTTTCTTCAAAAAGCATGTATAGCAAATGATTAACCCAGAGCAGAGGGAGGAGTGTTTAAATCCTAGGAGCTTTGAGGCTGAATCTAGAGTTAATTTTTGTCACTAATTTGACATGTCTGATCTCAACTCTTCATGATGTGGGTCCACATTTATTGTAATCCTCTGATAGTTGAGAGGCACTAGGACTGATTCAGAGAGAGTTGGTCCTCTAGGTGGAGAAGAGGGGGAGCAGCAGTGTGAAGCGTCACTGAGGGCTAGCAGGCACAGACCACACGGTCATGAGTGATTTCTCAAGTGGGCATTGCACTCTAGGGCCATCCTGTGATGTGAGAAAACTCTGCAGGCTTCAAACACTTCTGCAGCTTCCTATTTGAGTTTACTTTTCGCTTTTAAAAAGATGCATTTCTCTCTCTCTTGTGTGTGTGTGTGCGCGCGTGCATACATGTGTGAGACTGCAAAATCCTTGAGCAGGTTCCATGCCTCCTCTTCTCTGGGTTCCTGTCTTACTCACTTTTCTCATTCCTGAGACAAAGTACCCAACACCCTAAGTTAAAGGAGGAAAGGTTTATTTCAGCTCACAGTTAGTAGAGGTTTCAGTCCACAGTTGGTAGGCTCCAACACAGGTGACAATGGCAGAGGAGAATCCCAGAAAAATAATCTATGGCAAAGCAGGAAGGAGACAGTGAAGCAGCAAGCTGCAGCCTGGCTTCTTTCTGTCCCCTTATATTTTATCCAGGATGTAATCCTATTGATCTGTACTGCTCAAATCCCATATGGGGTTTTGATTGTCTACACCCAGAACTACACTAGAGCAATTTAGTTACCACACACCCTTAGTTCCAGTATTACACACCCTAATCCAGCATCACATTCCCGTGATCCAGCCACATTGCAAAAGCCTCACCTATGAGCACAGGAAGATTTTGGAGGGGGGCACCTAAACATAAGTCATAACATTTCTCCTAATGGCCTCAGTGCCTCAGGGCCTGAGACAGGAAGGGTGTAGCAAACAACTATCAGGTTAGATTTGGAAACATGGGAGAATGATTAAATTGAGAATGTGAAATCCTAGATCCTTGGCTTACTCTTTATTTTAATTTTCTTTGTTCCTGTGGGCCTCCACTTAAACAGAGGCTGTCCCACTCATCAATGAATTTATACATGGAGATAGGAAATGGGAATGGAGAGTAAAAATGCCCTATAATCTTGAAGAGTTGAATTTCAAGAATCACTCTAAAATCTAATTATGTTTTGATTTTTTTCCCCCAAGAAGAATGATGCAGTAGAAATCTGTTTCATAATAGAACACAACTATTTGATTCTTTGCATGCAGTCTTCTCAAGAATAAAACACTATGCTTATTTACTGCTGAAATGGGGTCTAAAAAATCTGACTCTCTCCTTTGATAATCTCTAGCAACACCATCCATACATCCTCAAGCAGAAATGCTTCTCCATGAAACCAGTACAAAAGAAAGAGAAAGACAAAGGAGAGCCCTGGAGAGAGGAGAGAGAAGAGCATGGAGAGAGGACAGTGAGGGGACCCAGAATGCAAGGCAAAGGAATATCCCAAAGGTGTCCAGCACAGCAGAGGACTCTGCCGAGGGCAAAGATGTGTAGTGTTACAGAGATGGGGTGAGGGCGGGCTGCACCAGCCTTGATTTAGGGATTATTGAGGAGGAGTCAGACTTCATTATCCAGAAGATCAAAGTGATGGTGACTGTGCATCTAACTAATTAATTAAATTTTTGGAGATCAAACCCAGGGCCTCACATTTTAAGGAAGTGCTTCACTCCTGAACTACCACCTCAATCTGCCTTAAGTTTTAGAAACATGGTCTCACTGAGTTCCTCCGGCTGATCATAAGCTTGCAATCTTCCTGTTCAGCTTCCTTAGTTTGAACCATCACACCAGGCCCTTTTTGAATTTTTGAGTAAAGTGATTAGTTGCACATATTGATGGGATTCAGTGTGATATGTCAGGACATGTACACATGCAGTGTCCACTGATAAAGTCCAGCCTCCCCTAATTCCACCCACCCCAATGTCTAGTTGTCACTATTCTACATTCAGGTAAACTTATTTTTTAACTTCTATATGTGAACATGTGGTGCTTTTCTTTTTATGCCTCATTTATCCCACTTAACATAATGTCCTATGGTTCCATTCATCTTGCTGCCAATGATAGACTACTATTCTTTATGATTTCATAATGTTCCCTTGTGTACCTAGGACACATTTCACTTTACCCATCCATTGCTGGAAACCTGGGTTGATCCCCTATTTGGCTATTGTGGGTAGTCAGTACTTTTGTGAGAAGGTGGCACAAGGCAAGAATTATCAGGACTATGAGGAATTTGGTGAGAAAGCACATGTAAAAGAAGGCATGCAGTCAGTAAAAACTCAACCTAAGGTCTCACACCTTTAGTGCATGCCACATAGTGGAACCCTTGGTCACCACTCTGCTCTTTAATGATTCCTTTAACAGAATGCACAATTTTTAATGTATATGTTTATCAGATTACAGGGCTGTGTGGATTATATTCTGAAAATAGCTTTACCTTAGAGATTTACATCAAAATGATCATTGGTATTTAAAACTACTTTCTTAGTTGCTTTGACTCTGTGATTTTTGCTTTTACTTTTCACATGGCCCTTGAGCTGTGAAAGAGTCAGATACAGGTCACATGAAACATAATAGGGGTAACTGATCACTCCACTTTTTAGTTTTGTTTGTTAACACTAGTCAAACGTACAGGTCAAATTGTGCCCTCATTCACTCAGCTTTACACTCATCCTGCTGCTGCAATTCTAATGTCCTGGTGTCTCCAGAGATAAAAAAGAATGTGTTTCAGCTCTTTAGGAACTATGAGTTTTGGCAAGAGTGTGTCAAATGCATATGTATCACAAGTGTACTTAGCTGTACCCGATAGGGACTTGTGGCCATGATTTTCAGAGTGTTTTGAGAAACTGTAATCCCCCAGGACAGGAGCTGAGCATTGCCTGGCATGTGTGCTTCTGTTATTCTCCAGATGGGGAGAGAAGGGTGGATCTTCCTCAAGGTTCTCTAAAACAGAACTCACTAATTGTCCAGGGCAATGGTCTGTGATCTCTGGATATGTCAATGCTTGATTTGAGCAAAGGACATTTCATGAATCAGTTTTGTTCTCTAGGATACAACACAGTGAGTCTTGCTGGGTGATCCGGGGCATTGAGGGTCATGTATTTTTCTCCTAAGCAGTACTAGAGCACAGGAAACACAAAATAGACACCCAAAGCACAGTTTCAGAATTATCTGGATCTGATCTCAAACTCAGGTTCTGTCATTTATAATCAGCATGAGCAAATTATTCAATCTCTGCTTGTCCTTCGCTTTTGTACCTTTGAAATGGACACGGTCTTACCTCAATAGGCTGTGTGGTGAATAATTCATGTAAAGTCTATAAGATTCTTAGGAAGTTTCTGGCCCATCGAAAGCATATAATAAATGGAAGCTATTATCATCATCACTTTTAGGTGATTCACATAAGTATTCCACGGGTTTCAGGGCAGCCCCTGTGAACTCTTCTAGAGATGGGGGGAGAGTGATCCTTAAGACGTTTCCCCGCCATGGATGTGGGAGGTGCTTGGGTCGAGCAATACACTGAAATTATCTAGGATCAGCCGCTTGTTGCTCTGTCATGGGAATTCACCAGGTCAGGGACCAGAACCTTAGACAAGGCTTGGCTACTGGAGCTGAAGCTGTGGGGACAGGTGGGACAGTGGAAGAAGGGATGTTTGGTCCATTTCAGGGGGAGTCAGAGGACTTGTTTGTTCACCTCCGATGGAAGGAGTGAGATAACCAGTCAGTGGACACTGCTGAGGGGAGAACATATTATCATCCATTTATTTGTGGAAACAGAGGCTGGATTTGAGTCTGTTTGGGGCTCAAGTCAGTTACAGGAACTCCCAATTACCTTGACCTCTGGCCCACAGCTGGATTAGAGTTCATCTAATACAGAGAGGATTGTATTTTGAAAGTTTATCCAGCATCTTACACTCACCACTGTGTCATATACTGTGCAGCTGTGTTTAGAGTGATTTAAATCCTTGTTACCCCAAATGTAGTCTGCAGGGCTGTGTGTCTCCTGAGAAATAATTAGAAGAGCAGAATTTGCTCCCACTCTGATCCATGGAATCAGACTATGTCATTTGACAAAGTGACCAGCAGGCCCCCTGGGGTTGTACCTCTCTTTCCACTGGGTTCGCTAACCATCAGGCCAGAGCAGCAGCCAGTAAGACAAAGACCCAGAGCAGTGAGAGTGTCCCTGGGTGCTGTGGATACATGTCTTGTCTGAGCAGGACATGCTCCTTGGTATGTTCAACCTCAGGACAAAGACACAGTGTGGCATCAGGTATTGTGTGTGTGTGTGTGGGGGGACTTCTGGGGACAGGACCCACTCACAGATCTCTCTGGTGAGGTAGAATTTCTGTACCATAGCTGCACGAGCAGGGCTCAACTGCTTGGAGCTAACTTGTTTAGAAAGGATATTTCCCTTTACTATCCAAAGTGATACTGTTCTAAGTATTTTATGCTAAGCAGGTAGCATCTGCTTCCAACACCCACCTAACCCCACATTCCTATACACCCAAATGAACAAAAATGAACAAAATATAACTTGTTAGGAGAAGAGAAAAGCATCTGATCTATTTGGAAAATGAGCCAAATTTGCCAGCAAGCATGTGGAGTTTATCCAGACTGCCCAGAATTAGATTCTGACATTCCGTCTATTTAGAAGGAAAGCCATGTGTGAGCCCAGGCTGATGAAATGTTTAAAGGATTGGCAGTGATGCAGAATAGCCTTAAAGCAGCAAGTTATCTTAACACTCCAAGAGCAGGGAGAAGGTGGTCACTTCCCTAGAGACAGGGACTAAAAATTATACCAATACACCCAAGACAATGTCCTGCAGGATCTGTTGCCCACGGGAACTGGTGGGCCCTGTTCAAAAGATCATCTCAGCCTGCTATCGATTCCTTGCTTGGGATGGGGATGAAAGTAGTCCTCCAGGAAGATAACAGATCTCTCTCCCATGAGGGGGACTTGCTCCAAGGAGATGGAAGACCCCATCCACGTCTGAGCTGTTTCTCGTTCCTATTGGATGAAGGCCCAGGCAGGGGCAGAGGTCAGTGGTCAGGTCAGCCAGAGGCCTGGTGACCATGTTGCAACCTTGCAAGAATCAGCTGCCTCAAGGGTAGAGATAACAAGTGTCAAAGTGACCCATTTTTAGGGGTTGAGCAAATGGGGAAGAATGAGCAGGAGAACATGGCACAGGAGAGCGAGAGAGCTCATGTTTCCCATCTCACCTGGGGGCAGCAGGGAGAAGGCAGGAGTTTGAGGATCTAGTGAGCCAGGACCAGGCAGACAGAGCAGAGCCAGCATTTGTTCTAGAGTAAGTCGATATAAAAAGGAAGCAGCTGTGGCTTCTTTAAATTGTTTTTACCTCCTGAGAGAATTCTAGAGGTGGTTAAGTCGTTGCACCCTGAGTTAGCAGCACAGCTAGGGAGGAACCGGCTGAGTATCCAGCACCTAAGGATCTAACATCTGCATATCCAGCTTCTGCTATTGCTGCTAGGCCCTTCTGGCTCGCTTGGATAGTGGCTCTGAGGCTGACCAGAAAACCTAAATGACTCCCAAAGTTAGGAATTTTTCTGGAACTATAAGCAGAACTGTAATGCTAGAGAGAAGAAAGGGAGTCACTTGTTCCATATTTAGTAGTTTAGGGCTTTACTTTCATTCAGCACTGTCCGGATTTAATTTGACACAATTAATTGACAGTTTATCGTTCCACATAAATGATGTTAGGTGAACAGAATCATTCATGCCAGGCAGGCTGCTGTTGGTACATTTCCCTGACCTCTGGGTACGTGCAGGGTATGTTTGGGGTCTGAGTTTACTTTGAGGATCTGTCAGTGTATTGTGGATGTGCCACTGCCTGGAGCCTCATTTTTCTTTTCCACAATGAGAGGAACAAACTTGCTGGTTGTGAAAAAGTCACTCTATCTGGCACACGCAGAGATGTGAGCATACAAATGTGAGTTTTCTGTCTTCCCACTTCTACTGCGTTTACCATGTCAGGAGCAAAGGTATTAATAAGGAACAACAAAGTCAACTATTTCAGAATAACTAGCTAAATTCATCCAGTCCAGGACAGTGACAGAGTTACTGTGCTAGAAATCCTGATTTCCCTATCCTGAAGGGCACACCTCAGGCAGGTGAGTGAGGGCCTCATTTGGTGCTGAACTGAGATAGTGAGGACCAGTGTAGCTCACCCTAACAAGGGGGTCAGCCTGGCCACCCAGCAGCTCATTCCACACACCTGTCTTGCCTTGTTCTGTTGCAGATGGACTGTGGAGTAGAGGTGCTGTGAATTGGCTGAAATATCATATTTTGAGGGTTGAGCAGTGGGAGAGGCTTCTCAGAGGAAGAGACATGGCCTTGGCCACAGTCTCCGAGCAGCTTGGATTTTTCCAGGCCTGTTCCAGTTTCAGTGAGGGTGGCTGAGCTTTCTGTACCCACAGCATCCTCACTCTTTGTAGTGTTGTGTAGATTATTGCTCAGTCCCAGCCCACAGGTCCATATGGGCATAAACCATCCAATTCTTGCAAGCGAATTGCTGTTTCTTCGTGAAACTCCTGGGAATGTCCCCTCTTAGAAGGCTTCAGACCAATGGAAAACCAAACCAGCTAAACCCAAAATCCATTGTTTTGTAAAGAGGAGGTTGAGGACCATTATCCCCATGCCTCAGTGGAATAACTTTTTACTTCTGCTTTCTTTTTTTGGAACTATAAAACAGAAATAGTACAAGAAGAGGCTCCCTTAATTCTAAAGGTAATTCTTAGGTGAAAAAGAAAGTTTGGCTGGCGGGAGAGTAGAAACAGGGGCTTCAGAGGACGGGGCAAGCCTGACAGCTGGTGAGTCTGGGTAGACTATAAGCAGAAAACAGGTGAATAGTAAGTGCTGCCACCAGGATACTGTGAAGCGGTCCTTGCGGAAATGACTAGTGCATGAACACAAATCCTGGGGACAGGCAGGGAATCTGCATGCTCTCTAAAGACTGAATGAACAGTGGTAGGGTTTTGTTAATAAACCAACCTGAGTATAAGCCATAAAGTACCCGATGGAAAATATGCAAGTACCTTAAACTGGGCATAATTAAAAAATAATGAGATACGTTTAAAACAATGGCATTCAGAACAAAAGAGCAGCTAGGGAGACTATTTAATCTTAAAAAGATTAAAGTTGATAGTAGCTTGATCATTGTCAGGAGAGATCACTCCTTTAAAACAATAAATTGGCACTTTGGCAATTCACATGGGTTCTAGGCCAAGTGCAGTGCCCCAGGATTCCCTGGCACTGGACACCTTGGTAGTCCCCAAAGACAGCTGCAGTTAAGTGGAAGGACAAGCAGGAATTTCAAGCCAAGTCTGCTGTCACTTCTAGTCCCTTGGGTGACCAACACATTCCATCTTTCTTCTGTCAGACTTTTAGTTCATTTTGACTACAGTGCCACATGCAATGATGCCTATTAAAAGAAAAAAAAATAATTAAAATACAGATTACTTTCTGTTTTTTTTTTTTTACATGCAAAGGGTTGACATTATGACTGGAGATAGCCTTTGTTTCTACATGTCCCAGGTATATTCTCCCTGACTACTGGCACCACCAGGGGCATCTTTTGGTGCTGAAGTATGAATAAAGTTTCATTCATTCCCAAGCTAGTGAGGGAAGTGGATAATATACCTTGGCGTGAATGGGTCAGGACATTAGTTGTTTTTCTTAGACTCTGTTGTATGAATTAGGAGACATCACTTGTATATGTATATTTGCATTTTCTTGGATCGTTTCTGGCTATAGTTTCCAAAAGTTTTAATGGAATTTTTCATATATGTAGAAAGAGAGAGAAAGGTATAATGAACTCCTACATACCCAGGCCCCAGTTCAACAATGGCCAGCACACAATCCCTCCTCCCACCTCCCTGTGTTATTTAGAAGGGAATGTCATGCTGAGGTTTCATCACTGTCGTGAATGTGTGAGTCATGAGAACAGGATTTCCCAGAGCATGACGTCTAGAAACCCAGTTCTGCAGTTACCACAGGAAAAAAAAGGATGAGAGTCTTCAGATATTTTGGACAGATGTTAGACACCATCTCCCTGTTTTGAAGAGTCACCCTGTGCATGAGCATTGATAGTTCTGAGAGGTTTTCACATGGGGAACTTATTTAAACCAGTGTCTTCCAAATTTATTTGAGCCTTGATCTCTATTTCTGGGAGATTCTATTTACATCACTGGAAGAGATGTTAAGGGACATTATTTATAACATTGACCAGAAACTCACTAGTGCCAGGCTTTCTGCTAAGTAATTTTATAAGGTTTATCTCATTTAATCCTTAAAATGATCCTACTGGGTAGGATTTACATGTGAATGAATGTATCCCCTCATTTTTAGACAAGAAAATTGAATCTCAGAGGTTCAGAAATATACCATAACTTTGCAATGGTCACATAACTGATGAGCAAGGGAGGGATTCACCCAGCCCATGGTGAAATAGTCTCTAATAACTTGGGCACCCCCTAATGATTCTGATATTCTCCTGCCTGTTATGGAGATAAGAAGAACAGAGGGACAACAAATCATATTTGGTCCCAATCACTGGTCTGAGGATTTCATCTAATAATGATGTTCTCTGTTTCTACTATGATTTGCATTTCATAGATTATTCTCAATGCTGTTGTCCTAGATGAACTTCCCAATGCCTTATGGGAAGGGGAGGATAAGGCACAGAGAAGGACATATCTGGCCCAAGGTCACAAGTTCATTACAGAGCTGGAATGAGATTCTGGGCATTTATGTCCAGGGCAATGTTCTTATGACTGTGCAGTAAGTACTGCATTGGCAAGCAGGGTCCACCCTTATCCTCAGTCCTTTCAAGGAGTGGGAAGAGGGGCCCCACTTGAACCCAGACTTATCTGACAGTGCTGGTGCTGTAGTGCGCAGACTTTTCACAGCATACTAGAGGCAGTCTGGGGTTTCCTTGGAATCTGGGTCATGTTTTGCATGTTTTAGGGTAGGAAATGAGAAATCTAAAGATTTAGTTTTCTGAGGAAAATCTGAGAGCCATTTATCCCTTTTTTCCTGTGCATGATGGGTCACTTGTACATGCCGTCTGTTGACAAACTCTGGTCCCTGTCCCATTTGTGGTGGGATGGTCCCTGGCACCTGCCAGTCACTCCTTGGTGGAGTTGCCCCAGGTACAGCTCAGAGGACTGAGTAGAACACTGAAAGAAAGCCACTTGCCATCTATCTCCTTGGCAATGTCAAAGTATTGCCCTCAAGGTGACATGATAAGCCTATTATCTCTGGAGTACTAAATTATGCAAAAATTATAAATAATTATACAATTATTCAAGTATATCATGAGAAGCAGGACAGTTATATAACAGCTGCAGAGAATTAAGCACCAGCTTATTACAGCTTTTGCAAGACAAACCAAACACCTCTGATTAACTGGTCACTTATTCCGGCTGAGACACACTTTCCTGGAGATAGGGAACATTTGGATGTGTGGCTGGAAATAATGAACATTATCACTTCATTAAATAGGTCAAGGTAAGCAAATGTGATAGGCTTTCTTTCCACATGCTGTAATTACCAGGACTAATTCAATAAATTTTGTCCTGTATATAGCTGGATCATAAAATTATGTAATCAACAATCATTCATTGCAGATGATTAAAAAAGAAACGTCTCTGGACAGATTATAGAGGAAAGATTGCAGAGAGAGAGAGGAGCTGTGACCTTGCTATTCACTCCGTTCATGCTCATCACTAAGGGAGGGGCTAAACTTAAAACTTAGTATTCAAAACGTGGTGCCACCGTGGCATAGCCAGCAGAGTTTTGGTTCCAGCATCATACAACCAGGTTTAAGAAAGCATTTCTAACACTTTTACACAGAGGCCTCAGAAAAATTATCTATTAAAGGCTTGGTTTACTTATGTGAAAATAGGAGATACTAGCAAATCCTGGAGATAATTTTCGGTGATCCAATAATGTATGGATTTGTGAAATCCTAAATGCACAATTGTAATAATATTGATTTAGAAATGGGAGCACTGGACTCAGCAGAAAGACAGTAGCAAATGATGAGGGTGAGTTATGTGCCAACAGGAGACCTCTCCTTGGGGACAGGAAGGAACTCTGGCTTTACTGGTGAGAGAGGGTCAGTGTGTGCAGGAGAAATGAGCCAGGGAAGCGTGAAACTCCCAGTCACACACTGGCCATCAATCCCAGAGGCGCAAGGTGGCAAGGAGTGACTTTGGGATCTGAGACACTAAAAGAAAGGAAAGATTCTCCCGCACCCCATCTGGCCTGGCCAACTGGTTTCGTTTTTTCAAGTGTGTATACTGGGCAGTTGGTGGTCATTGCAATGTAAGGGAGTAAATCTTGGTTTTTTTTAGTTGTTTTAATCAGTTTATTGTAATCCAGAGTTAAAAGAGTTTCCCCAGGAGTTCTTGCTAACACTGAACACTGAAATAATTTAAAATCTAAAGTACCCACTTGCTTATCACTGTGCATAAAGGATGTCACTCCTTTATCCGCAGAGCAGACTGAGTCTTATCTCTTTTCTAAGGCTCACAGAGCAGCTCCAAAGTTTCTCTAAATAGCACAGCAGTGGAGCTGCAGAAATGTTGTGACTCAGGGCCTTCCCACCTGCTTTATCACCTGAAGGTTAAAAGACTGTTTTGTAAAATATCCCAAGCATGGCGGTTCCTCCCTATCGTAACATTATCAGGGAGAGGAGGCTAAGTGTGTAGTGAGGAAGGAAGATGTGTCTAGAATATGCTGAGGGGAACTTTTAGAGACTGGTGGAAACCCGGGGAAAGGAATAGAAAGTCTGCAGGAACTGCTTCCTAAATGAGAAGATAGGGTGCATGATCTTTCCAAAACTCAGAGGAGGCCTGACTAGAATCCTGGGAGCCTCATGAGCAGAGACCTCAGAGGAGGCGTTTTCTATTTGGGGCAAGATGCAGAGGTTCAGTCAGTCTCAGGTGACTCAGTCTGCTCTGCGGAATCCCATCCTGGCTGGGGTACAATGGGGTGGGCGGCAAGTGTGGCTTTGGAATAAACTCTGGCAATTTTATTTTTAGCAATTGTCCTTTGATTATCTTCATCCTAGTCAGGGTAAATCTGCCAATTGGGAATCTCCACTGCTATCCCCTAGAAGTCACATTTCCAGTTATGGTTTAGAACAAGCTTGAGGTAGGTTACAAATAATTTGAGTGGCAGATTGAATTCTTGGGGCCAAATTACTTTCCATGTAATAAAGTTTGCCTCTTATGTGGTAATGTTAAAATGAGAGAAAATATATACACATTTCATGTCACCTTAAAGAGGTCAAAGATACTGAAAAAAATACAAGGAAGAATTGTAGGGAATGCTTTCCTTAAAGTTTTTCAAATTAAAATAGTAATACAGTCTCACTGGGATGATGAGAACAATACTGCACCTAAAGATATAAAAACAAAGATAATCAACTTCCTGGCTCCTAGTATGATCTCAGGGTTAGTAGCACAGGGCACGTACTCTTCCATGTTGCTCCTCATTCCTACCCATTACAAAAAGCTAAAAATGGCAAAGTATTAGACAAAACCAGAAAAGTCTGAAGTGCTAGAGACTTTTCAGCAGAACTAGAGGTAACCAAAACTACTTTCTTTGGGTTGAATCTTAGTATAGAAGGATCTCAGTGGGTTCAGAGGTAGAGGCTGTGGATGCCAAGGAAGGGCACTGAAAGATGTACTCGGAAGAGATTTCTAGAACCCTAAATGTTGGACAGCCAGTTTTCTCCCCCAGCCCTCGCCTACATTTGCTTAGCTGTACTTGACAGAGAGAAACACGAGTGACTGCACTGTCATCATGGTGACAATAAACTACTAACATGTCCTCAGGACAGTTCTCATCACCCACAACTATTTATCATGTAGTGGTGAGAAGAGCAAGCTAAGGACACACGAGCCTGACTTCCAGGGAAAGAAAGATAAATCAGAGCTCCAAGGGAGGGTGCATAAGTAGAATAAGTAGCAGGGTAAGCAAAGGACTTGGTGTGTTTGCCTAGGTGTGGTTTGCATTCT
>PVJX010010568.1:0-56408 GCA_004027295.1 Dolichotis patagonum
CTCCTTCTCCTTCTTCCTCTTCTTCTTCTTTTTTGAGGCTGGCCTCAAACTCATAGAAACCTTCCTGCCTCAGCTTCCCAAGTGTTGAGATCATAGATGTGGCCATTATGCCAGGCTGTTTTCTGAGTTTTCATAGCCAGTTAGAGGGCTCTTGTTTTATTTATTGTACTTGACATACTTGCAGCAATAGAGTTCACATGTACATGCAAATCAAGGAAGAGCTGGACCTAAATGACATTTTAAATGGAATGAATTTTGAACTTGGCAACTTACCAGTTTTTCTTTTTACTTTTGTGTCTATCTCACCTGTTCATGAATAACTAGCTATATCAGTTATCTATTAAGTTAAAGTTTTTGAGGTCCAGAAGACCATATATGTCAGAACCATTAAAATATTTGTTAAAATGCAGATTCCTGGGTTCCCTCCAAGGCACATCAAATCAGAAACTGTGAGACTAGGCCCAAGAGACTCTATTTTTGGGAGTTGTTCTATTTGATTACTTATGGGTATGATGAAGATATAAAGGTTAATCACTTTCTGGGATATTTGCAGAAAACAACCAAAGACTTGGAAAACTTTAAAATCCACAAAATATTTTAGATGCAAGATCTTTTGGGATGAGAGAATTTTTTCAATGTCCCCAGAACTTATTATAAAGAGGTCCCATTGCCATCAATAACTTGCAAATTGAATTCTAGGGATCACAAATAAAGAAAAGAATAACTATATTAGTAACTTGTTATAAAAGCAGATATTCTGATGATAATTATCCTGGAAAAGGTATTATAAAATCTGTAGGCACTTTTAAATGTGATTATTTTGAGTATATTTACATAAAGTTCATTGTTAATTTTTAAATTACTTTCCAGCAGAAAACTGTATTTCTCATATCAAGCAACAGTCATCAAAATCTTCCATCATATATGGAGTAGTTAAGCACAGTTTAATAGTGCATTAGTGGTCATTTCCACAATTATCCAACTTTAAGTAAGTACTTTTCTTATTTCTACCCTAGAAAGAGTTATAGATCCAGGAATCACAAACTAGCACTCTTTATACTAAGCTCAAGATTCTGATAGCAGACTGTTAAAAACAAACTAAAAGCGTGGATTTAGACAACCACTAGTTAAAAATGCTTGACTTTGATGATCTGCAAGGGATTTTATTTTTCGTCTCTTCTCAATAATGACTACAGTGTGCCTTATCATTTTAAGTGTTAAACAGTTTATAAAACAATCTGTCACTAACTAGAAAAGTTTCAAGGTGATTTAAAGGCATTCATTCGTTTAACAGAGAATGATCAAATATCTCTAAAGCCTATTATTTGCATACCCTTCAAATGTTGCCCAACCTCAGAAGTCTCATTTGCTCATGTAAAAACAGATGTCATACTAGAAACTGTCAAAGAGAAACTGAGCAGAATAAACGATGCGTGGAAAGTACTTAGCACAAAATTAGCATACAGTAAGTGTCCAATGAATGTTAGTTACTATAATTACTATTAGTGCTTTTTATCTCTAGGGACAGTGTTAAATCTTTAACTGTATACCACAAAGTTTTTTGAAGCCAGTGTACGAACATATCATTCAACTTCTGACACTATTTTCTGTTATAACATAAGTAAATAAAATTGATTTAGTTATAAATGCCTAAATTTTGAAATGTTTTTGTCTCTCTCTTTCTGTAGATTCACGTATATACTACAACCCTAAACTGCATATTAAGTTGACTTCATTTTATGTATTTATTGGAATCCATTTAGAGTGTTGAAGAAAGATGCTATATGTCTATTATTCAATGTGATGGGCTCAGTTATTTTGGGAAGAGATGGTTGTAAAAAGTAAAATATAAAATTAGGAATGAAAAGCTGTGACTATGCGGAAGAACAAATAATAAATATAAAATTATGCATGGAAAGATTAAAAAAAACCCTTTGCCTTCTTAAAGAATGAATTACAGAGACACTAGACTAGGAACCGAGATGAGCAGTAGAGACAGAAACGCCAGGGAGGAAGTCACACATCTCAGGTCAGATAAGTCCGTGGAGAAAGTGGCAAACAGATCCTGAATGGAACCCAATCACTCATGTCACACTTGGTTGGGGAAAGGGCGGAAAGAGACTGGAACTGGAATCTTTGCTAATATATTAGTTGAGATTCTTTGGTTGGCAATCATTTCACCACTAAAAGTTCAACAAAGAACTTGGTTTTTGAAAATTATCTCTGGCAGTATACAGAGAACAGATTAGACAGAATGGAGAGAACTCTACCACCAAGAAAATTTAAAAGCTATTCCGATAATATAGGAAGAAAAAGAATAATGCTGCATTGAGGTGGCTCTGTTAGTAACAGGAAAGGGATGCCAGACTCAGAGAAAATTTCAAGATAAAATGGAAATGATTTGAAAACTGGATGAATATAGCGCACTGGCAAGAGACACAGAAAACCAGAGTAAGGAGCCTACAGGAGAAAGAAAGCAATGCATGTGTACACGCAGGTGTTTATACGTATTTGGAGAAGGGGAATGAATAGACTCATTGTGGCTGCATTATGTTTATGTGTCTGGGAGATATTTACAGAGCTATCCAAGGGGCATCTGGAACTAGAAGCTAACACAGAAACTCAGGTTGAAGACAATGGATTTTAGTCAGTATCAGATGGTGTTTTGAGGATGCAAGAGTACAGTGATCACCACCTGGAGAAAGGGAGGGAGAGAGGAATGAAGGGATGAAGAGTAGGGGAAGTGGGAGAGAGGGAGGAGGAAAAGAGAAAGGGAGACAGACAGACAGACAGACAGACAGACAGACAAAGACAGAGACAGAAAGAAATCCAAAGAGAAGACCAAGGATCCCTAGCGAAGAGGATCCAGCAGACAGGAAAGAGCAGAAAGAAGCAAGCAGCAATTTGGAAGGCAAAGGGGTGAGGGGCCTCTTAGGAAGCAGGGGTCCTCATGGTTTTATCCGGCAGCGCAGTGGAGTGAGCCTTGTCTCTGGAGAGACTGGGCTGCTAACAAGAAGTTAATTCACTGTCACCACTTTCACAATCTCCCCAGGAGAAGTGTTACCAAGAAAGACAATGGCCCCGTGACAGAGATGGCAGAAGACAGGAAGAGAAAGAGCAAGACATTTAGATAAGTTATAAATGAGTCATCAGCCCATTAAAAGGAGTCAGCAAAATGACCATCCTCTTTGACACAAAGGAGCAAACTCCTACCAGTTAAAAACATTTTTTTCCCCTAAGAATTGAGGTAATGTGGTAATTTAAGTAATACAGTTTGAGTCCCTACATGCATATTACTGATACAGCTCAAAAGCATTTGTTGATGACTGAACTTAGGAAAGTTACTTTACAACCAAGGCCTCAGCTTTCTCGTCTTATAATAAGGTGAAGTGACTAAGAATTCTCTGAGCTTTTGCAACCTGAAGTATCTTAGGAGGAAGGGACTATTTTTAGCCCATTTTAAGTAACAATGATGCAGGAGTTTCAGAAAATTACCCACATAGGTGATAAATAGAAAATTGAAGTTTCAAATCTGGTCTTTCAAATTTAGCCCAACCTCCTACTGGGACTCAGAATTTTCAAAGTACCTAGATATTCTTCTTTGTTTTTTCTTGATGTAAGACTTTGGGGGAGGTATTGCTACCTCCACACCAAGGAAAGAAATTGAGAATTTGTTTTCAAGTATATGTCCAGTGATAGGTAACCCTAGAATTTACATTTGCTGATTCTATTCTCTTTTACAGTCTTCTAAAGGTTAGTGAGTACATTACATTAGCAAGCATTAACTTTGTGATCAAATTAATGTCTTGGAAAGAAACTACCATCACCCTCACATCAGTCTAAATATCTATTCTTTCCAGAAATCATAGCATGATGGAAATAAATCATCTGAGACTCTGCCTTAAGAAGTGTAGGTGGCAGTTTAAGTACAGCCCACTAAGAAGTAGCAGCTTTTCCTCCGTCATCCAACCCGTTAATCTTCCTGGGAACAGGCTGATATTTACTCATCCCAAGAGAGTGTTGAATTGTCTGAACTCCAAAAGATACCACGAATAAGGTTTTGAGTTCTCCACCATTAATCATCACATGGAGAAAAGTGACAGAGCTTTTGCAGATACATTGGTTTTCCTCTGCCCTTAAAATGGCAATTGAAATAACATTCAGTGAGTTTAAATTAGGCAAAGCCAGAAAAGAATACTCTCCCTTCCTTAAAAGTGATCGGTTCCCTGGGTAAGAAGTGAAATACTTTGTGGTCTCCAGACAACAGGATCAGACAGGCTAACAATGTATTTGAGAGCTTTGTAAAGAAACGTTCAACAAAACACATCAAGTTAAAGTGGACACAGATGTCCAACTACAAATTTTAATTATTTTCATTCCCAGTCTTGAAATAGAGATAGCATACAGTCTTACGCACGATGCACATAATGTATGAGTTTGTATATAGTGAAAGTCTTTTTCCTTTATCATTTTGGTTAATATAGATACTCAGAATTCCTAGGGGTGCCATGCACATGCATTCTGAACAGCTGAGTAATAGTGAATGTTTCCTTGAGACTAAAGGAAAGCACATTTCTAACAGGTCTGAGCACCCATGTCTGGGTTATTCTGAAGCTGATAAGGTGGATGAAGCACATATTTTCAGTCAAGAATTCTTGGAGTAAAATCCAAGCACTTTCATTTATAGCTCACTAGATGCTGGATAAGTTATTTAATTTTTCTAAGCTTATATTTTCAAAAAATCTATGAAATGGAGGAAGAAGCACTAACTTATTGGGATTATTATGAAGATTAAATGTTGCCAGTGGCATAAGCTCTCCAGAGCCATTAGTGCCCATTTTCCCAAATGCTCTCCTATTCCTCTGTGCTAGTGTACAACAAAATAGGAAATATTTGTTGATGTTGCCAGTACATAAACTCAATTCCAACATGTAAGTTTTAAACAACCAAGGAACTCCAGGAGCTGTTGCTGAAGTTATCTTCCAGATGAGGGTAGTAATGTGGAACATTCTGACTACTTGGTTTTTAGGTCCATGGTCCAATTTATTTTTTTTAAAAAAATCTCAAATAGCAGTGGTTATTTAGTCACACTACCTTCTAAAGTCAGCTGCATTTTAGAACTTGTCAAATGACTGATGTTTGCTAAAAACTGAAAAGTAACTTTTCCTTCTTAATTTGGTTGTTTTTAACTATTTAAATTTTTTCTAAAATATTTTATTGTGTAATTTAAGATGATCACCATAATATTATGAGATACAGACAATAAAATGATGATTATAGGGGAGGAAATTAACGTATCTGTCACTATCCATTTTTTGTTTTTTTTGATACTGTTGTTGTTTTGGTGCTTTCATAAGTACTTAATTGCATTCATTTGTATAAAAATATCCCAAATGTACATACACTGGCCTTTCATGGGAACTGGTATTTTAAACTCGGGTCCAATTAGAGAGCATAAGATGAAGATTATGAAAGAACCACAAGCCTTTTCAGGTTAGTTATGACTCACGGTCATAGTTGATCTTGTGTAGTTGATTTTAGGTCTAGTTGTCTCCTCACCTTTTTGCTTCACAATTTGAGAACCAGCCAAAATGAGACATGCCTTTTAATGCCCCCTCCACCTTTGCACACAAAGGAAAACTGTTTAAGGAACTGTGGCTGGTGCCTCATGAAATTATGAGTCATTTGTGTAGAGAGTGAAGAGGCTACTTAGGTTTGTACGGAGTTGAAAGGGGGTTGGGCAGGCCTGGGTCAGTTCCAGTACAGAGAACTGAGAGGACTCCGTGCTCCTCAGAACAAGAGCGCAGACTGCCAAGACGCGAGGCCCTGCTGCCTCCATCCTCCTGAATAACACATCTTCATCTAGGCTTCAGGGCTTCTCTCACACCAGAGAGGTCCCTTTGGGTCGCAAAGTCCTCTCTCTCTCTCTCTCTCTCTCTCTCTCTCTCTCTCTCTCTCTCTCTCTCTCTCTCTCTCCCACTTCCTGTTATTTTTACTCCTTTTCTGTGTTTCATTTTCAAACTTCTTCATCAGCATTTCTCTGAGGGGTTTCTGAAGGAGACGCTGGTCAGTAGTTGCTCTGATAAATACACATTGTTGTCCCCTTTGGCCAGGATGAGAACATCCGGGGCAGGAAATGGTCAGTGGTTTGTTGGGCCTGATGCAGGGAGGTGGAGCAGACTCATGCTGCTGTGAGCTCCTCACTGGCTGAGCCAGGGAACCCTGCAGCAAGCACCCCGACTGGTCCTGTGCTTCTCCCACACCTGCAGCTGCGGCCTTGCTCCCTGGGCAGCCTTGGCCCACCTGGTGGTTTCTCTTCACCCTTGACCTTTTCAGTCCTCTTTCAATCAAATGATACATTCGAGTGCATAAACTAGAGAGCCACAGTTTGTGACAGGGTAGGGAATGAAAATGTTTTTTGAGCATTTTACTATTAGGCCAAAGGGACTACCAAACACATCACATTAGACAAGAATAGGAGAATGAGTTTAAGGCTAAGTATGACATATTTTGAAGCAGAGATACATACTCAGTTTGCTGAAAAGTATTTTGCATCATCTTTGCAGCCTCGTGTGTCCCCAGCCCACGGGAACTACACACACTGACTCCAAAAGTCATTAGTGAGCACCCATTTAGGAGTTTTTAAATCAGATGAGGAAGATGTAGAATTGGATACTGGAAGCAGATTCCTCCTTTCACATGACAAGAGAACAAAAAGGGCTTGAACCACGGTCTCCCTTTTATCCTCTGACGGTTCTGCCCCTCGCGAGCATTCTAGGGCCACTGCCTTCCCTCCTTTTAATACAGCTCTTAAAGAGCACCTCCCTTTTCACCTTTCCATGAAGTCTTCCCAGTGCCTTCCACAGAATTTTGTCTAGCTTCTCTTGACTGTTGCGATATTCCCTATTAAATTCCACACTTTGTAATTTGGAAGTTCAACATGGATATGGCTGGTGTCTAGCGTCTTCTTTATTTTATACCCCTCCTGAGGGTCCAGTTCAGTCACACATCCATATCACTCACACATTGAACAAATGCTTACTGGTCACCCAACTGGGCCACAAATCAAACTTAGTTCTCCAAACACGAAGCCTAAAAAGGCAATCCCTGTTCTGAAGAAGCAGAGGCTCTCTGAGAGGAGAACGCAGAGAAACCACTAGGAATCAATGTCACGTGTTCTCAACGGGCATGAGTCAGGCCTGGGGCACTCCCGTGAGCTGTACCCACTTGGGGTTGAGGTCAGGATGGGACTTTTGAAGAAGAACAAAGTTTCACCAGGGAGACAAGGGATCGGTGGGGAATTCCATCATGGTACCACAATGTGCAAAAGCAGGCAGTCATGTAAGAGGCCACACAGTAAGTTCAGTGCTAGAGACTGCTGTGCATGGCTGGAGGGCAGGGTGTTAGAGCAGGGGAAGGGACTTGCTGGGATGAACAGGGGAAACGTGATCTAAGTAAACACGTGCATAGATGCTGCCAACACGATCACTTTACTTAGTGTTTATTATGTGCTATAGTGCTTTTCTTCCTAAACTATAAAGAGTATTTGCTTAGCTATTTTATAATTAGTCAAGTTATACTTCCCATATCATTGAAATACTTCTCTTGATCCTGAAATGCAGCCAAGGAAAGTGAGAATGTTTGTTCCTATTAATTTACTAAAAAACGTAGAAGTGCAAATTCACTGTCCACTTGAAGAAGTAACAGAGTTATAGGATGTGGGCACGTCACTCTGAGATACTGGTCATACTCATTACAGGGCACTAAATGGCTACCTTACAATGTTCCTGCTGGGAGCATGGTACATGTACAGACTCCCAGGAACAGCACGTTTAAATTTCATGCTTTAATTAAAAGAACACCACTCGCCGAGAATGTATTCCATCATCTTCCCTCGAGCAAACTTTTGCTTTATAGATTCCTCCTTCCTATTTTACAGGTCCAATATTTAATTCTTCCCCTCTTTTTGAAGGAATAGAATGGGCCAGAAATAATTGTAGTGGATGACAACTTTCCAGGTAGTTACATAGCTTAGAATATGTCACCCTAATGAAGTGTTATACCTTTTGAGAATCACACGTTGGCTCAGCTATATTATAAATATTTGATTCTACTATCTAGTTGTTAGATTAATTTATGCATTGTCTTTTTGACTATTCATTCTTAGAACTATTAATCCAGGGTAACAGTACTGGTTTGGTAAACTGTCCATAGAAAGATTAAAACACTTTTAGAGCTTTTTTTTAACTTTCTAGGTTTAGCAGATGCTGGTAATCTGTGAGACTTACGATCTGAAGTGATTTACATCCAGACTGATTTAAAATGTCCCCTGCCCACCTCTTCAAGATCTCATTTTGCTTTTCATGTTTTACATTCTCTTAGAGTAACCTTCCTCTTCAGAATAATTTCTCTTACTAAATGATGGCAGGTAAACTACACATTAAGTGGGTAAATGTATTCTCTTTCTGCTTTGGGGTGCTCACATTAATTCCAAATTGTTTTGAAAAATGCGTTACAAAAAATGTTTGAGTGTGCCTTTTGGATTTTTTCACAGCAGTGTCAGTGACAGAAGGCAGCTGTGGTTCTGGCTTTCACTTGGTTTAAAGGCTGATATTTGACTCCAACTCCAAAACAACCATCATTCTTACAATTCAATCCTAAGGCACCATGCCTTCTCAGTGAACCCCGCTTAACTGTCATCTTTAATGGGGGCATTACTTTGAAATGCAGTTTCCAGTATGTTCTTTTTTATCCTCGGGGTACACTGCAGAAAGTGCATTTTATCTTGATGAATAGCAAGAGATTTCCTTGGGTCAACCCTGACTTATCGAAAGGTTAGATTTCTTAAATGCGCAGTTCAGGTAGGAAAAAAAACCCACAGAGATGTTTATATTAGTTCCACAAAGTTTTGTGATGTAACATTTTCTGCTCTATTAGTATTGTTTTAGGTAAGAGCATATTATTTGAAGGTGGACAACATTAGGGATATTATTTTCTTTTGTACTAGGTTGATGTTAAACAATTTGATGTCTTCAAATAGGATATTCATGCATGCCAAAGAAAATCTAATCACAGAGTTTGCCCTCCCATTCCTGGCTGGGCCAGATAAAAATGTAAGTTAAATCTGAATTTCAGGTAAACTATGAATTATAAATAAGTCCCATATTTATATATTTGGGACTATATGTACTAAAAGATTGTTCACTTTATATTTATCTGAAATTTATGTCTGAGCCTTCTGTATTTTATTTAATATCTGGCAACCCTGTATCTGGAGGCGTTTGCATTATTATCGCATTTGCATTATCTACAAATTGTAGGGCCGAACCACTCCCAGGGGACCTTTCTTTTCATGGGTATGTGTTAGAGTGGAGACTGCCCCACAGGCCAATCTAAAGGCTGCATAGAGCCATCTGGCTCCAGGTTTAATGGATCTAGTTACTGGAGATTAACCAGTCCCTCCTTTAAGGTATGTTAAAAAAAAAAAAAGCTTTAAAGATACAAAAATAATGCCCTTCCTATAGTGTGTGCTTAACATATTTTTGTTGAAACCTTTAATGTTCATTAGTGCCAGTCAAGATGAATAAGAAGATAAAATATGACATCTTAAAAACCATTCCTGTGCACTTGCCCCTCTAAATCTAAGCACCTGTCACGGTGTAGAAACCATCCCAACTGTACCTCCTGCAAAGGGCCCTTCCAGCTCTTCTCAAATGGGAGCTCTCCACTGCTTCTTCTCTCCACCAATTTTCCTTTATACCACTCACTTCACATTTAATGTAGTATGCTAAATATGTTTGTCAGTTTCCCAAGGGAGGGGAGTTAGGTAGTGGCAGCCTGACACTGCGATCCAGAGTGTGGGCCCTGGAATCGGACCCAGTTTAGTTTTCAACGATGTCCTGCCTCATTTTAGTTTTGGAAGTCACAGTTTCCTATTTTTAATCACTCGGTAAAGTGAGGGTAAATAATAGCATGGCTGTGAATATTAAATGAGATGATCCACGTATACTCTCGATTCTTGAGAAATGCTAGGAGAGTACGTGCTGTGGTAGGTCATTATTATAGTACATGAAATATACCGTTATTGTCTCTAAATCTTCCACCATCTCTATTGCTTATCAGACCCTGATAAGCAGAATTGACTGTCCATCTGGGACTAAGAAGGCACAAACTCTGAATCCCAGCTGCCCATGGGAAGGAAAACAGTGCCACTAGACAGCTGAGTGACCATCCACTCTGCAGGGCACAGACATCACTCTCATTTCTCTGCTCCTCTGTAGCCCTTTAAACCTGTAAATTTAATCCACTGTGCTGCCAGAAGCAGGAACACTCTAACTGCTTTAGAGATTTGTTTCCTTAGTGGTACCGGACATGGTGAACCCTCTTGGGACTCCAAGTCACCACACACTTCCTGCCTGAGTCTTTATTGACTATTTACTGCCTATTTATTTTTCTCTCCGTCACCAGTGAGGAAGTTGCATAACTTAAAAGCTAAGTGGGAGTCTCTTTATTGCAATCTGAAGCCATACATATTACATATCCTATTGCAATGTTTAAAAAAGAATGAGAAATGCGAAATGAAATAGGAAATGTTCTCAAGACTGCAAAATGATTGTTTTGGCATGAGAATGGGTTTTCAGCATGAAATTGGGTGCTTAATATTTATTTCTGCTTGTGTTATAATCAATAGAATAACTTGAAGAACAGTATGATTTTCTTAATATTAGGACGTGTTAAAAAAAAAAAAACGAAAACCAAAATACATTTTTCCAGTACATCCTGAATCCTCTAGCGGTTTTTTTCCAAAAACAAAATTCAAAATGCTTTTTATAAGAAGTTGAAAAAATAAAGCAACATCAGGGTCATTCTGGGTTATTCACTGGCTGGCATAAGAACCGTAAGACTGTAATTTCTTGGAAGGTTCCAGCTGTGATTTTGCATCAGTACCCACTACCTTTTTATATCAGGGTATTCCACGAGAAGTTGTTGTCTCAATTAATGAACAAGTTGCTCAATTAATGAATTGAGCAATCAAGACATGCACTACCCTAAAACGAGTTCACAGCGTAGTGTTATTACTGTTGTCATTAACAAACAACAGCTTCACCACAATATTGTAACTCAGCCTTCAGCAAGCCATGATGGAAACTACAGGCGCTTGGGTGAGAATTCACAGTTCCTGATTGTTTAGACTTGAAGCCATGGACCTTGCTGTTCCTGCTGTTACCCACAGAGAACATGTTCTGCAGTTCTCATCTTTTCAGTTTTTATTGATGAACGACTTTAAAATCACGCCGTATTTACCAAGACTCAGAGAAAGGCCTGGGTTGTTTCCCTTAGTGTCGGAATCAGCTTTGTGAGTCACATGCCATCCCTGTAGCCTTTGGTGTGACCAATCTATTCTGTGTCCTCTGTCATTTGGGGCATAGGATGACATGGAAGAGGCCAGGCTGTACCCAAGGTTAGAGATCCCCTTTAAAATGATCACTCTGGGGAGAATGGGAAATACTGTTTCAATTATAAGAATAAAACACGGACAACGATGAGCCACTTGAAAAGCTGGGTAGTAGTTGTCTTTAACCACAAAACCAAAATCACTGCCTTAGCTCTTTGCTTCTGCACAGTACAAGAAAGATCTGGGTGGCAGTTTAGCCATTTATTGATTGATTGATTGATTGATTGATTGTTCTCTGGTCTTGATTTGTTACTGGAGATTTCTGAGAACCCAGAATACTTCCCCATTCATAGAAAGCAGATGTGAGCAGAACGACAAGGTCATTACTCGCAGGACCCAGTCTCTTGTGCAGCAAGAATGGCTGGAGTTTCCAGAACTGTTTTTCAGTGTTTCTACTTTTGACTGGTTTTTATTCCCAATTTGCAATGTACCATTCCCTGGGTTTCACCTCATTTCCTCCTATTTTTCACCTCTACTTTATCATGCATTCATTTGACCTCACATGTACTTTGATTTTTCTGGTGAATCTGGTGATTTACTAAAAGCAGACTATTTCACAGTAAGAATGAGCTAGCAGGTGAAGTCTTCCTGCTGTGGCCTCTCCCTTCAGCCTTCATCTAACAGGGAAGCTGCTGTTACGGACTGAAGATTGGACTCAGGGACACCATTCCTCTTGGAGTCTGACCCTGTGATGGGGAGCCACACATTTCATAAACACACACATACAACATACGTTTATTAAAAGACATGTGATTGGCTAAAACGTGGCACTCAGTGCTGCCGGTACAACAAGTGAACCTAAGCCACCACTCTGGCGAATAGCAACCCGAGGCCCTAGTATCCAGCTCCCAAACCTCTCCATCTGTTTCTGCTGGAAGCCCAAGGTTGTTTCCTCTGGGGTGGGGAAGTTTTCAGCTGATTGTGGTGCCCCCATGGTGCAAAAGGACACTTCTTTGGAAGGCGGGGAAGAGTGGAGCAGCAGAAGCACTTAGGTAAGAGAGAGACAAATTAATTAACTTGTCAGGTCTTTGCTCTCAGCATGAATGCAAAAGGATAATGAGGTATCATTTTCCAGTGGTGCAGAGCTTCCATTTGGTGGCTGATTTCCTGTTCCCATTCACGGTCCCAGAGTACTTTCCCTTTAGCATGAGATTCCCAACAGGTGCACACTGTGGCAGAGGACATTTTGCAGTATTACCAATTTCTATGATTCATAAAGTTAAATGTGTGTGTGTGTGTGTGTGTGTGTGTGTGTGTGTGTAGGAGTGATACAGTCCCTGGGAATTAGGTCAGTATTGAATGCTAGGTTTGCTACTTAATTCATTTAATAAGATTTAATTAAATTTTAAAAAAATAAAATTTCACTTCATTCAAATGATTTCATTTAAATTTCATATTAATTAGTTATGCTTTGAATTTTAAATTTTTTTTTTTGGAAAACTGAGGATTTAAAAATTAACTTGAAAACATAAACAATTTTTATTTTTCATGTCTATTTACAATTTTGATGAAAATATATTCAAGTTATATACACTGAATAAAATTACATCTTACTTTTAAGATTTTAAAGTCTAAAAGTTAGATCATTACTGTCAATACCAAATAAGTAACACAAAAATCCCTATAATATCACTTTTAGGGATTTTTATGGAAATGCAAAAATAAGTTTTATGAATTAATTAATAGTGTATTATATGTGACTTAATTTTGTTACTCATGGAAACATCACCATGAATATCCAGATGTGTGGGATAATAAATAACTCTAGTTATCATGAATTTTTTTTAACTTCAAGAACCATAACTTTTTATATATTTTTAAATTTTGTCACTACCAGCATATATTTGTTTAGATAACATGACAAAGCATATTTTACTTAGCCATTTGTTTTCCTGATTCATGCTTTAATTTTAATGTTTAGACTGATGATATATACTCTTTCATTTGTTAGGGGCAGACCTCAGATTTTTTGTTGTTTTGTTTTATAATTTTCAGTAGTACTTTTAACTGTTTGTTTTCTAAACTATTTCCTTAACTCAATTGGTTTAGGTGCAACAAAATTAGATTTAGCCCCAGCAACTGAATATACTTCTTTCAGTAGGCGATTTGGTTTATAGATAGGAATAAAAGAGTGAGACACAAACATCAAATTCTTTGGTCTCAAAATCAGTTTTTTAAAGTACTTTTTGATTGAAACCTGTATGTATTTTTTAATATGCTCTTATTTTTATTTATAATATAGGAATTACATCATTTACATATTTTACACTATTATTTTGTTCATAATACATGAGACAGTTAAAAACACAGCAATTTAGGGACAATCTTAGGTTTGAAATTCTGCTTCATCCTAACAGAGAGATATATTTCAACTACATGTATAGGTCTCTATTTCTTGATCAGTGAAATAAGGATGAGAAAACATATATGCATTGAAACCATGAGGTTAAGTAAAAGAAATCAGATGCACCTGTTTAAATATTGCATGGTTTCTCTCATAGAAAAAAACCTAACATAGATAAAGAGTAAAATAGAAGACAGATGTTAGGAGCAGGGCAATAGATCTTTCTCAAACAAGAAGAGGTTCAAGAGATGGAGGGAGGTGGCATGAAGGGCTGGAGAAAGAGATGAAAAAGGAACTAAAACATGCAATGTAGATGTATCAGCTCCCCGGAAGGAATGTAAGCATTATGTACTACAAACTTGTACTAATAAATTATTTTTTTAAAGATTGCAGGGAGGTACTAGAGATATAAGTAACGGGTGTGGCAGATAGAAAAGGAATAGATGTTATTAATATCCTGTTAGACATTTGTTAATTCCTACAGTATCAGTTTGTTCATTTACTCATTAATACCACTCTTCAAAATAAACCCTACTGCCCAGGGTGGACCTTATCATAGTGTTCAGATGACTCCAACTGATCCTTGTGAACTTAAATGCCTTCTCCCAGCTTCTTCATAGTTCTCCCAGGTGACCTATATTTTCCCTCCTCTACGCCTTTGCTACCACATTCTATGTGGATGACTTCTTATTGTCCACACCCAGGTCAAGTGGCACTTCTTCCAAGATGTCTTCGTATCCTCTAAGTCTAATGAACTTTCTTCTCTTCTTGTGTATCCACAACACTTGTTGTGCAGCTCCATTATAAAGTTTTTTTTTACAGTGATCCTGGTATTTAGGTTTGAGTTATGTGTCCATCATCTCTACTACTGTCAGCTTCTTTGAGATAGATGATGCCTTATTCACATTTGCACAAGTCTATTTACGACATGATACTTGCTACAAAACAAATGCATGCAACTTAAAACATTGATTGCACTGAATCTAATTCAGATGAATAAAATAAAAACAAAATCAAGTTAGTATTTAGATTCTTCTAGTACTGGTGACTCCTTTTCTCATATAAGGTTGTTCTGAGGTATTTAAATATATGTATTTTTTTAAAAGTTTGCTAATTTCCAGGAAAAGCACTTTTTAAAAATGTATTTCCTATTGACAAACTGAACACTGTGATTACATTGAGCCACCTACAATAACGATTTGTGCAAATACATCGAAGGGATTTCAATATTGGCATATTTTAGTGGTTTCTCATGTTTACATGTTCTTTGCTTCTCCCTTCAAAAGGTGGAAACGAATGACCTTGCTCCTGAGGGTAAGCCTTACTGATCAGTGCTCTTCTAAGGAGCCCAGAGAAGTCATGGGATGCAGTTTGGGAAATTATGTCATGAAAGACACCGCACCTTCCTTTTGTTCTCTCTCAAATCACTGGCTCTGGGGGAGGTCAGCAGCCACAGCATAAGAATGCAGAGAGAGGCCCACATGGGGGTCTCCTGCCCTGTGGCCCTTGGTGAGGCCCATGTGCTGGGGCATCCTGCCAGTAGCCACATAAGTAAGCTTACATGCAGACGCTCCGGCCTCACTTAAGCCTTCAGTGGACAGCAGCCTGGCAGACAGCTTGACGGTAACCTCTCAGGAATCCGGGAGCCAGAACCACCCAGCCAACTACTCCCAGATTCTTCACTCTAAGGAACCATATGAGGCATTGTTAATTGTTTAAATCGCTGCATTTTGAGGTAATGCATTATTCATATTAGATAACTGATAGCAATCAGTATACTATAGCTATTTTCACTGTACGCATTGATAGTTTTAAATCTATGATCCTTCGTCTCTGAAATCAGCAAAACATTTTGAGCTGGTTACCAGAAATCGTGCTATGGAACCCATCTGGCTGGATAAGACTGTCATTCATTCAGTCAATAACGTATTTAGCAAATTCCTATTAATTATCTTCCATCAGTCAATCACTATGCCAGGTTTTGGAAATACAAAGACAATATATGGTATGCATTTGATGTAGAATATAATACCTTTGTATACAAGTGCCATTTTATTCACCACAGATAGCTTGGGCCTTGAAATCGGTCTGTGGAACCCTGATAGCATGAGAAGTTACTTAAGAAGTAGTTTTATAATGGAGTAAAAATCTGGGTGAAATTTAAGAAACAGCTCTGGGTTTATTACAATTTTACCAGGTAGGACCCCAAGCAATGTCAGTCCTGACAAAGAGCTCCAGGCTTTTAAACAAAAGACAGTGGTCTCAGGGTGGGTGAAAAATGGAATTTTGTGAAATGGTTTTCTGCCTCTGACTGCAATCAGTGCCAATAATGCCATCCTCAGGGATGAAGGACAGTGACATTAATGTGAGGAAAAATATTCCATTAGTAAAACATCCTCCAATTAGCACTAATCTGTTCCCTGGAAAAGATGCTTAAGAGGAAAGATTTTTTTCCCCACCTGCCAAACTGCCAAGCATTAATTTGGAAAATTTTCCATTTAGTTTCAAGGAATATTCAAAAGCTTCACTTAGCAAAAATTAAAAATGAGCTCTTTCCAAGCTTATATAATATAGAAAGATAAGATCCTCTACAGATAAAATGAATCCCTAATTGAGCACATCAGTTAAAAGCAACTAAATGTTGCTATTCTCTGAGTTGACTTTACCCATTCTTCTTTTCTTATCATAAAATGCATTTATTAAATGGCTAATTAGATGTAGTATCAGAAGCAATGACCCATGTTGTCCTTGTTCCTCTAAAACTTTTAAGTTTAATCAGATAAAATTAGCAGAAAATACATAAAAATTACATGAAGATTAATAAGGATGTCTTCACAACATTTTGTTGGAGAAAAGGTAAGAAATTTTAGATTCAACTGAGGAATCTGAAATAAACTAAATGTGACAAATCAGTCATTACATTAAGTGCCAAAGTGCTCAATGAATCAGTTATGTGACTTCTGATTTGTTTTTATCCTCTCTGAGATTCAGCTTCCTCATGAGTAAAACAAAGATAACGGTATCTGTCTTCATGCGGTTGTCATAAATTTAAATGAAAAAATACTTTCAACGGTTTTAGCTGATTATCTGGCATAGAATAAGTGCTTATTACTATTGCTGTTGTTAATCTTTCTGACTTTACCAAAATTGCAACTCACTGCAAACTCAGTTCTTCAGTGTGGTGGTGTTGTGTGGGAAGGTAGAAAGGGCTCGTGGAATTTATCTCTGCTAATCTCTGGACAGGCTTGTGTGGTCACTTTTGGGACCTGGCTCCTTCCTACTCGTATCAGCTAATTTCAGCCATTCCCCACACACCACAAGATTGCATTCAGGTTTCCTGGAACACTCTGGATGTATAAGTCTTTAACTTCTTTGCTTTTTTCCCTTCATGATAACACCCTATTCCCAGGATCTGACACAGTTTCTATGAAGGGGGAGGGAGGCCCTTCAGAGGGGAAAAATGTAGTCATAGTGAAAAGATGGTTCTACTTTATTGACTTTCAAACAGTATCCCTGGAACAGCCATGTACTCCCTGATTCTCCTCTCAGGATGACTTCCTGCCCCAACTAGTATAGTGTCTGGCAAGAAAAAGGATGGCCTCTGTATTCCTACCCCTTGGGACATTTTAATTTTGGGAACAAACAGTGATTGACATTGAGGAAGTCTTCATACAAAGACGAGAATCACTTGCTCAGTCAGCTGGACCAGACCAGACAAGGCTGATTTACAAATGGTGCTGGCTCCTGGACCCTCACTGTATTTATAAAACCTTGAGAGTGTAACTGTGAATTCCATTGTGGTGATGCTGCCTCTGGCTGGCGAATGGCCGTGATTTCAATTCGTTCATAAGCAATTTGGAGGCCTGCTGATATGGGCATTGAAAGCACTGGGCTATCTTTTATGTAACCACGTCCATGCATTCTCTTGTAAAGTTACCTTTGATAGCCTTAAATGTTATTCATTATTTTCTGAAAATATGGCTACTTCTAGTTGATAAAAAAATTTCTTTATTATCTCACTTTCAAAGCTGTGCCATTGCTGAACAATCTATAAAAATAAAGAGCTTTTACTGAGTTTAGGTTTTGAACAGGGAGAAAAGAAAAAGCAGTTTCTCAGCAGAAAAATGCAACAAAGACTTTACTTCTTACCAAATAACTTAAGAATGTCTGAACAAAAACGTCCAGACCTGGTTCGTGCCAGAACTTCTCAGATAAGTCATGAGAGGCAGAAAAACATAAATCCAACCCAAAGCACCAAGAAATCTATGAATGGTAAAAGAAAATGGTACATAATTGAAATATGGTTAAACATTTAAAGAAATAAATTATAATCCTTTCCTAGGAGTATTGATTATACATTTGAGTGGTTTCTAATTAAAGTTTTGGGGAAACAACCAATAGGATCCTGCAGAGTTTCTGCTCCACTCCTAAGAGGCTTTCCAGGACGCTCTAGTCATCCCTTCTTCCAGGCTCCCAGGAGTCCCTGTGGCCGTGAGAAGCCTTTCTATGCATATGGCTTGTCTTTCTCACATAATGAGACTAGTGCCTTAAAGGTGGACATCAATACCTGGAATAGAAATTCATTGGTTAATTCACTTACAAATGTTTCCTTCAAACCAACAGATACTAAAGATCTGGAAAAGCACTTTATTTTATTAATGGAAAAACTGGTCTTCAACACCACAAATTTTCAATTATTTAAGGGTGTTTATTCAATTTTTGAAGGAATTGTGAACTATTTGAGCTGCAAAGAAATACAGTTACTTGGGATCCACTTTTGCATAATAGTGTGTCTTACGAAATCACAGATAGATATCAAAGACAGGAAGGTGGGTGTAGATGTGGAAAGCAGAAATTTAGTTGTGGTAGTATGCTATCCTAGAACCAGTAAAACCTTTTCTTAAATAGGAAAGTATTATGCTTAGGCTGCACATGTTACTTTTATCAAGATTTTACAGAATTTCAATTTTTCAGAATTGTTTTCCTCAATAGAATTATCTGAAAATTGAAATGACTTTAAAAAAGGATTTTTTAATGAAATATGGACCATTTAATAAAAGGATTTTTTCCTAAAACATAATTTTCCTTTGTTCCACTTTTAGAAAGAAAATCCTGAGCTATTTAAACAGGGAGAGCTGAATATGGACAGACCGAGCTAGCCTGGAATAGTCTATCCTGAGTAGGATAAAATGTGGATATGATGATAGCAACATTTGTTCACAGTTTTTCAGCTTACAAAAACACAGTGAAATGCAGTAATGTCTCTTTTAAATTTTATAAATTTAAACTTTTCAAATATTTATATATACTTCTATTTTTTGTTTATCTTGGATCTCAAATACTGCACTTCACTTAATGTTTTTTTAAGGATGTATAGTTATTTATTTTTGCTTGATTTGTACATGTTTGTTTTTGATTTAGCAAAATGGAGGAAAGAAATGTTGGAAGAACAGAGCCCTATTTGAATTACTGCACAGCATCCTACATGCAGGGATGAAGGTTACACACACCAGTTCTCTTTATTCAAATGAGTAAATGAATACACAAAAATGTTGAATGATTTGCTGAAACACATGCAGGGACAACTGCTTCTTACATTTTCTGATTTCCAAGGATGTTCGCATCAGATTATTCTGATTCTGTTTTGGCCAATTTGAGACCTATAGATTAATCTCCTTCCCCAGAACACAGAGTTAAAGAGATCTATAGGGTTCCCAGGTTCTCCAATTTCATCACACATATCTCAGCAAACTAGGAGATTATATTAGGGTTAGTATGATGTGATATGTGTGGAATAGATTTGACCTTTGCCTGGCTAATTAAAACCCTATCTTTCTATTACAGGGGCTTTGTAACAGATCATCATATTCACTTCTGCATTTCCTTCCTTATTTAATGTTCTCATAGTCACATGAGATCCCTAAATGCTCAGGTCCTGAGCTACATTTCCATGGTTAGTAAATCAGGAAATAGTGAAAGATGGATCTTGTGACATTTTCATTCCAAACTTAGAGCAGGCATGAGTATTTAATGACAAGTGAATACACATGAATAAGAAAGGGTCCAAGATTTTTAATGATCTGAATTGGTACCTAAGATAATCTATAAACAAAAAATCCATATATAAAGAATTTTAATAGATATACTTATTTCTCTATAAGTATTTCTCCAAATCCTACAAGTAAAATGCATAATTTTTCTTTGGGGGTCCCACCATCTCTTCTCATGACAGAACTCAAAACACATTATTGTACTTGTTTTATACACCTATCTTTTAAGCGTGAAATCCTTAAGGCAAGAAACTTTGTTTTCTTCATCTCTGTGTGTCTATTAACTTTTATAATGCTGGGACATAGCCACTGAATAAGTTTATCTCCCAAATGTGGAATAAATAAGTGTTTATGTAGGTGATGCCATTAAGAATTTTGCACTGGTGCTGTGCAGATAGTCAGCACTCAATATTTAGTGGAGCCTGCTGTAGCAATAAAGGAAGGCAACCAGGAAAAGTATGCTGGGGATGTGTGAAAGACAAAAATGAGACAACTCTAAGTACAACAGCATAAATTTAAAACAATCAGCAAAATGGTAGTAAGACTTCACTGGAAACTAACCAGTTACATTTAAGACATGAAAGAAGGGCTGGAGATTTAGCTCAGTGGCATAAACACCCGCCTGCCAATCAGGTCATGAGTTCGATCCTCAGTACCAAAAAAAAAAAAAAAAAAAGACATGAAAGAATGTGTCAGTTGGAAAGAAAGTTTGCATCCATGGGATCATTGTGAGAGTTGCAGAATAACCATGTAAGTAAACACTTTGCCTGGAACAGTAAGTATTTGAGGAAGCACTGTCTACTGTCTAAGATGATTTCACAGAAGGATACTATTCATCTTCTCTGTGGGCAGTGAACATCCTCATCATAAACATATACCACTGTCTTGTTCTCCTAATCCTCTGAACACTGAAATCATTTCACAAGCTTTCCAGAGTCTGACGGCTATAACAGAGCTCACGTAGTTCATCTGTGGTAGTCTGAAGACTTCAGGATTAGTTATAGCAGACAGTGTATTCAGAGTGAGCCTAATGGACTGGAATTCTAATCAGCCTCTGGGAATCAGGTGACAATGAGATTGTGTCGTCAGTGTAGCAAAGTGTGATATTTGGACTTTTCAGTCATTGCACTTGTGAGTCTGAGGGTCAGAGTTAAACATTAACAAATCCTTCCAATATGGTTCTTCCCTATTGGATGCCTGTGGTCTTCCCTAAACATCACATTCCTGGCTCTCCCATGACCCATTTGCCTTCTCTTCAAAGGACTGCATGGAATACATGCTCAACGCTATGTTTTAAATCACTGGAGTGATCCAAGATAACATATAATTAAGTGAGGAATTTTTGGCACAAACTGAAACTGCTACAGAAATTCTGAGAGAGTAAGGATCCTTGTGGTGGGCATTTATCCAAACAGAGTCCTTAAAGGCCTATATTCTTTCTTAAGAATGTGATTATTTATTTTTATTGTATGTTTGGAACACATAATGTTTACAGTTCTGGTGTGGAGTTGGTACCTCTACATGGTGCATTTTAATTCCTTTTATTTATGCCCTTTTCTTCTCCTTCTTCCCCCTTCTTCTATCTCTTTGAGAAACATCACGTTGAGATCACGTCTTCATGTTGAGAAAGATCTATCTCCCCACTTTATATCATCTATCTTTTATTTTTGCTCTTTACTTGTAATTTGAGTTTCTCATGTAAGAGAATCCATGTGGTATTTAAGCCTGCATGTGATTTGATTCACTTAACATTATGGTCTCAAGGCGCATCCATTTTTCTACAAATGACTCAAGTTTATTTTTTATGGCAGAATAGTGTTTCATTATGAGTAAACACATTTCCTTTACACAGTCACAGAGACAAATAGGCCTTATATTTCCTTAAGATAAGACTTGACATCTAAGTAGGAAGTGATGGATAGAAGGGACAAGAAAGGCATCTTACAGGAGGATGTAGAGCTACAGATACGGCTGAGTTACGCTATTGGAGTATTAGTACCACAAATTAGATCAATGAACCATTTCACTGCCTTAGAATAAAAAGTGAAGATTGCTCAGAAATATGAGAAATCAGCTTTTTAAGTTGCAAACTGCAGGCATTAACATGATAAACCAAAATGAAATGGTACCCAATGTTCTACTATGTGCTACTCTGAGAAAGATATTAACCTTTTAATTATTTGCTTTTAAAGACTAATCATTTAGTGTTGTCATTAATGCAATGAAAATGCTTACTAATACTTTGAAAACAAACAGAATAAACAGGCAATTTCCACCATCAGAAACAAACTAAGCTTGGGTATTAAAAAAATTACTTGCATAGAGTTTGCACTGGACACTATAACATGATCATGAGAACAGAGGCTTCACTGTAACTAATTTGTGTTAAAAGAAATTTCTAAATACATTTCTTTCAAATGCTGTCCAAAATCTTTACAGATAAATAGAACTTTTATTTTTGAAAATATACTATTGATATTGGGGACTAGTTAAATCATTTATATGCTTTCCTCCTTGGTTATAGTACCGTAGGATAAATTAGGAAGACAACAGAAAATAGCTAAATTATTCTCTTTGAGGCTGACCTGACATACATCCTATTCACCTGTCATGTGTTTAGATTTCGTGGTGGCAAGAAACCAACGTGAGAGCAGCGGAGTGGAACGAAGAGCAGCAAAGGACAAAGCACAAATGCGAGCAGGAAGCAGGAGCAATCTTCGTGCTCTGGGCAGAGCTGCCCGGCCGGCCTACAAACCCGGAAGTCCTCCCGTCTGTGTTCCTTGCCTCAGTGAACGCCGCCTCCCTGCTACATCTTTTCATCCTCCATTTAAGTTTTGGTTCCGGATTGAGACCAGCAAAAGCAATATACAGTACTTCCTAAAGGGGCATTGTCATGCAATTATGAGGGTAGGAATAAAAGAGTACTGTAAGTGAATGGAAAACAAGCCAAGCAATTTTAAGTGGAAGAGAGGTTGATTCCAGGACCAATATTGTCATAGATGTAGGTATCCCTTCTGACTTGCCTCCCTTGTATCTTCCTCTCTGTCTCTCTTTTCTTCTCTCCATCTCTTACACACACACACACACACACACACACACACACACACACATCCTGCAAATTTAAGAAAACTTCAAACTCTCATGATCTAAGAGCAATTGTGCATAGAAATCCAGGGCTCTTTAAACGTTTGCTTCATTGCCATTTCTTAACTGCTGTTAAACCACAAACTCTGGAATCATGTTTCTGAAAAGGACACATAGTTAGATTTTTAAAGGATTACTCAAGTTAACAATATCTAACAATGGTAACAGAAACCCTCAGTTGTGAGTGTATTTAACTTTTGAAAGGCATATAGGATCATAAATCTTCCATATTTAAGTGGAACAATAGTGACATAAGGACGATCCTGAAGAATGACTCTTTGATACTTAAAAATTCTCATAAACAACATTTTCTCCAAAAAGCTATAAAAAGAGTCAGCTTTGCCTGAGTCAGAGCAATTTTATCTAACTAATAGCACCCTCTGGGCCTAGGAAAATCTGACATTCTCCATGATAGATCAGATTTGGGATATGGCCCGTAAAGAAGCACCCAAGAAGAATTCTAAGCTTATTTTCTGCCTTAGATCTAGAGCAAAGGTCAATAAACTGTGGTTCAGAGGCTAACTTTGGCTCATGAATTATTTTTGTAAATAAAGTTTTATTGGAACACAGAAGTGCTCTTCTGTTTACATATTGTACATGGCTGCTTTGGGGCCAGGAAGACAAAACTGAATAGTTCTGATACTAACTGTCTGGCTTGCAGAACATCAAATATTTACTATCTGGCCCTTTACAGACCAGATTTGATGGCTCTTGATCTAGAAGAATGTTTTTCTTCCTCCATCAGTACTTTTGACTGAAAGTCAGGATACCTGGATTTAGAATCACTTCATTCTACCAGTATATTACTTTGTGACCTGAAACCAAAGATTACTTTCCTCAGGGTTGACTTCTTATCTGTAAAATAATGGAGAGGCATTAACCTAGGTGATCATTTATTTCTTAGTAATTCCCTCTAAATATCTGTGTTCTAAGGTGATTGAGATATTTCTTCATAGGACTGGGTATATAGCTCAGTGGCACAGTGCCTGCTTGGCAAGCACAAGGTCCTGGGTTTGATTCTCAGTGCAGAGAGAGAGAGAGAAAGAGAGAGAGAGAGAGAGAGAGAGAGAGAGAGGGAGAGAGATTTCCTTAAAATATTATTTTTACAAGAGTTCCAAATTAATGTAGAAAAAAGTCTTTCTGAAAAACCCAGTTTACACTGAAATGCTTCATATCATTTCAAATATTCAACAATGACTGATACCGCCCGCCCCCGTCACCACAGCACGGTCATACTAGAAGCTGTATATTAGAGCCAGCAAAAGAATGTAAACAGCAGTAAAATCTGTCTTAACCCAGGCAGCTCATCTGGCCCACACTTTACTATAATAGATGCACTGCATCGCTTATGCTAGAAATAAATGCTGTTTCTGCAATGATGTGAAAGTAAGCACTCTGTGTCTGCTCAGCTCAAGGGTCCTGGGAGAAATGACAGGAGTCATCACATCAAAAGAGTACTCTGAATCCATGACAATGGAAAAACTTCCTTGCTTCAGGAGGACTAGAGGTGCTTGCTGTAGAAAACTTGTGCACCGCTGGCACACGTTACATTATACAATTCTTTCCACAGACATATAACATAAGCTGCCAAATGAAAGAAAGGATAGTGCAGGGAGAATCAGCTGCTCACTTCCCAAATCTCCACAACAGCAAAAGGATCTTTTGCAATTGCTGTCCAAATAGAATAAAAGATTCTGAGATCTTATGTTACCTTAAAAATAAAATCACCTACAGATATTTAAAAAGAAGCCAGAAAAGTTGCTAGACTAGACCTCAATTTTAATAGCTCAATTCAAAACCTAAAGGCCTATTATCTTTAAAAATAAACATTTTTCTATCAGATAAACAAAAGTCGTGGGGTGTCTTTGAGTTCTGAACCAGAAATGATTGGTCTTAGACCCTGCAGCAGGAGAGTCTGAGTGGCAACTGGATTTCAGAAAACATAATGGATACTTATTTACATTAAAACACTGTATTTCAAAATAGAAAAGAGTGCTTATCAAATGGAGCCACTTGTGAGTTTTTACAATATCCAAAGGGAATCAACACTACAAATAACATTTAAAGCTTAGTTACCATCTTCTTCTATAGTATACTAAGTTCTCTGCATTTATCACACATTGTATAGGTTGCCTGCTACCTTTGTTCTCAGTAAGTGCTTTTCTTTGCAAGAAAAAGTTGCCAGTGGGTACCATCTATCATTTCTGCTAGATCACCTTTCAGAATCTCCAAAGAACAGCACTATCTGCTTCTCTCTGAATTTCTCTTTTATGGCAAAACCTCTAAACTGAATGCTAGTATTTTCAGGCCAAGCATGAGGGCCAAATGAATTTAAAAATCGAAACTGGCATAGCTGCCTGAGTCTAAGGAAGCTCTACAGTGTTAAGCAGATTAGCATAGCTGTGGTCCTCCCTTGTCAATTCTACCCCCCTCCCTCACATCTGCACTTAGCAGTACTATACCTTCTCTTCTTGGCCAGTCAGTTTTCTTCTCATTCTCTCAGATATGGCAAAAGTCCCATGTCTGCCTTCCTAGTGCTTTGACAAGAGAAGGGGCTTATAGAAATTGTTGGTTTGTCTTGCGAGTCTTCCTGGATGACCTCAGCCTATGTTGATCTGTCTTCCTTAACTCCTTTGAGACTTGCTGCCTATCCCACAAATTAACACCTTATTATCCTGGTCGGTAATAACTTGTGCTACATAACACATATCATTTTTCTTCAAAATTGTTTCATATTGGTTTATTTTCATTCTCCAAATAAGGTATCAACTCCCTAAGAGTGAAAGTGTTTTCCACAAAACATTAAATATGTAGAGGGCAGCTAAATAAACAAGGAAGAATATATTTAAAATTCACTTCCTATGGCAATGTGAAATTTAACTAATAGATCAAGCTAATGGGTCAAAATGATTATAAAATTTAACGATTCATTCTCTCACTAATTCATATAATAATCATGTATTAGAACTGGATATGCAAATGATACATTTGGACAACCACACGGTCATTACACTCTTTGAAATGCATAGATTTCCATAGTTTACACCTTGCTCATTATTTAGAATGTTTCTGCGATAAAAATAATTTGCTAAGCTAATGTGTATTTCAACAAACGCTTCATCTGCATGTATCTTGACAACAAACATCTGTTTGAGCTAGAAACATCAAGTGAGCTTACTACATTGTTAAAATTAGGAAAATTGTTCAATATTCTGCTATTTTCTGCCTGCATAGACATAGCCTGATGCTTTCCATACCACAAAATTAGTACATAAGTAGTTAAAGTAACCAAAGGCGCTTCTGCATATAATATGCCAGCTGGTATTCTAAAGAGAATTAGACCTGAAATACCAAGCTCTGAGGACAAGCAATTAGTACAGAGCTTTAGCTGTTTAGCTGTGAGTTTCATTAATATGCAAGAGACAATGAAACTGTTATGTTCACCATTACAGTGTTTGTTTTAAGTATTTCATGCGAGGACACCTCACATCTGAAATCTGTGAAGGATTTGTATAAAGGAGTAAAGCAATATTAAGCTCGTCAGGCACAAAGCAAAACTGTACAAAGGAATATTTGTGTTATGTTTCAAGTCAAATAACGCATTCTTTACTTGCAAGTGAGAGAGGATTTATTTTTTCTGTAAGTGGCTAACCTCTGGAAATAATTTGTGAGACCAGAGAAAAAGAACCCAATTTCTAATGAAATCTCCCTTGTGAGTCCAAGCCACGCTGTCTCCACAGCAGCATTTCCATGACTGCTGTGGTTGTCACTGTTCCAAACACCCTCACAAAGAAGTTTAGATCCAACTCCTGGATCAATACCCACCCGCCCAAAGTTAGATGTCATTGCAGCTACTACTGCTGCAGACAAACCTTCCTTTATAAATGTAGTATGTGGAGGTGGGTTTGCTAAGATTTCAGTGAGCCAGAAATTACTAGAAGAGCTAAGTCAATAAATGTGAACTTATCCAAGAGTCTAGTAAGCTGGTCGGATAAAGAACCTGTTTACAAAATAGTGTAGAACATTACTGAGTCACTGATGGAATATAGTTGATGGAAACTTTTTGGAGAAACAGAGCTAAGCAAGAAGGAATTTATAAAGGGAACTGCTGAAGGACCATTGTCCTTAGAACTAAGTAGTTGCTTTGGGCATCAGTATTCTACAGAGAAAACAGAAAGCAAAGAGATGCTTTGGTCATAGTTCAAGTAAGAAACAACTTATAATACTAGAAATGAACCAAGGAGGAACAAATTCACTGGTTAGGGCTAAGTCACAACTGGAATTGTAACTGACATATGAATTAGGATAATATTTTAAATCAGGATTGCTCTACTGAACACTCACCCGTATTTGAATACAATGACTTGGACATCTAAATCCTTTTGACCACCATAAAGTAAGTGTTGTACTATTCTCTGAATGGTTAGCAATGGTAAGTTTCAGTGGTTTACTATGTGGAAAGAGATAGAAAATGTTCTAGGTTGCAGCTCAATGAGATAAATTTTTTTGCCTCCTCTGAATGAGGGCCAAGAAGAGCTCTTGATTTCTGTTGGAGAATGTCATGTCAGACTACCATTTCTGTAAGGTGGCTTTCCTCAGGAAGCCTGGAAGGGAATGACGCAAAACCCATGAATATTGTGGTCAACTGTAAAGGGCCAATTCCTGAAATATAATTCCTGAAACTTTCAGAATTTGAGTTTCTTGAAAACGGAGGCCTGAATACACCTTCTCATGATCCAGATATTATACGTTATTAAGTGTTAATTCATGTATCTTGAGGGTTTTTTTATGCTTCTGAAGTCAAGGTAGAGGAGAATAAAAAAACAAAAGAAGAAGCCAAAAGCCCCAGTTTCAATTTGAGGACTACCACTTACTAATCATCCACTTGGAGATTCCACATGGAGTCTGTTTTATCATAAGAAACCAGAATCATGGTATTTATGTCCCTGAGCAGAATGGTGGGCATATCATTGAGTAGAATGGTAGACAGTGGTGGTTTACCAGAAATTTCTCACGTATTAGCATGTCTCACTCTGACACCGCCCCCTCCCCTGCCTGCTATTTACTGCCACACATTGGTTTATCTGTCCTTTTGTGTATGTGTGCTGGAAACTGAACCCTGAGCCTCACTTATGCTAAGGTGTGCCCTACTAAGCTATAACTCAGCCCCTCTTAGCATTTCTGAGTTGCAGTTTTCCGGTAAAATAGGGAAACCACAGATTCTCAACAGGGTGGTCGTCTGCTGGGATTAAGAGAATGTTTCTCCTTACAGCCTTCCCAGGTATGATCATCATCAGTAATAGTCTACGAGGAAGTATTAACCAATGCACTTTTTCTTTGTGGCTATCCAGCACTTTCCTTTATAATCTATACCCAAAGACAAAAACCTAACCAAAGCTAAGAGTCTGTGCCTTAGATGCTAAATCAATATTAAAATAAAATTAACCATTTGGAAAATTTGATTAGCTGTTCAAATTTTATATTGTGATTACTTCTTCCCCAGGTTTTCCTCACATACGAAAATTAGAAAATTTGGTTTATTTTTCAAGCTATTAAGGAAAGCTGACGAACTGTCTGTGTCAGTATTATACATTTAGTGGAGTTATTATTATTTTTGCAGTGTTTTGGCACAGCTCAATTTTAAGTGCAATTACCACATTATAATCTTGGCAAAACCCAATGTTCCAAATAATTCTCTGATGTACAAATGAGTCTTCCTATCAAGTGCAAACTGCCAACGGAAAGGTACTATTGTATTATATAAAAATGAAAAGTCTCATTGAAGTGCAGAATAACTATAAATTTCATTTCAAAAGCATACACTGTATATACACAAACTGAAAAAAGTTATAATTAAGATGTCTAATTCTCCTGAAATAGCACTTTAATATATAATAATTCACTGTAGGATATGCAGGCAGCCTGGATCAAACAGCAACTCCCTACACTTGAACTAGAAACACTATTAGACTCAACACGTTGAAATATTTCAGTAAATCCTTTCAAAATATAAACACTAATTTCAGTGTGGTCAGAAGATTTTGGTATCATTTGATCTCTGAGTTTTTGTGAGATAAAGTTTTAGAAAAATATAAAAGCATATATATTTATAAATATCTTAAATAATTTATATTTCTTTCACTACATCTGCCTCCCAGTAGTACCATACATTATCTTTTCAACTCAAAGAAAGTCTTGCCTTGCAGAGAAACAAACTCTAAGATGCTGACTTATAGATACCAGATTTTATTTTCTACTGGGAGGTCCTTTTGGGCAGATAAACACACAGTTTCTATTTCCAGTATCTATTGGAAAACTGTTTTGAAACAATGTGAAAAAGACTGTTCTTCTGTTGCAGTGATTCTCAACAGAGCTGATTTGTCCCTTCCTCTCTCTTCCAGGAGACGTTTGGCAATGTCTAAGGACATTTTTATAGTGATAACTGGAGTAGGGAATCTATTGGCATGTAGTGGTGGGTAGATAGATGCTAGCAATACAAACATCTCACAAAACCCAGGACAGCCCTACACAAAAAAGGCTTACCCAGTCCAAAATGTCCATGGCGCCAAGGGTAAGAAGATTTGCCCTTTAGTTTCTTTGACAACATAAAAGATTGCCTATTAACACTCACTGTCTTTGTCAGTGTTTCTGGGACAGTCATCACGGAGAAGGTCAGTAGAAGGGCACAGTCCAAGCCTTTCACTTCCTGCTGGGGTCTCATAAAAGATGCCACTGCCCAGATCCAAGCCAATGGGCCTCTTTGGTTTGTTTTAAATTAGGGTTGTAGAATTTTTTAAATTCCAGTTTTGCTGTGTTTAATGATTCTAGAAAATATGTAAATTTCATGCTGATTTGGGTTAGTTCATTTGGTTTATTTTTGACATGTTTTGGTTAATGTGCAACATTGCTTTTTGTAGATACAGTGTTAAATAGGTGACATTCTGGCATTTGTTTACAGTTATTTGGCCTATGCTTTTGTGTTAGTACCCTCAGGGGTGTGATTAGAGCACCAAGCTAAGGTTCATCACTGCCATGGTCACTAAGGCTTTCTCTATGCCACAGGAGTTATGTTACTGTGTTTTACTCAGTAATGAAGGCACCAAACTAAGAGTTCATAGAAGGCAGTGACTCCTCCCTTCCAGTTGCTTGGTTTACAATTATAAGACTTGATAAAGAAAAGTAGTTCATTCCATATTATGTTCACGAGAAAGTACAGCAGTCTCAACATTTTGAGTCTTCCTGAAATTGTTTACTTCAGTATACTATGAAGAAACAAAAAAAGGGGAAAAAAGTTCTTACAAACCTCTAGAGGTTCTCAAAATGCCCATTTACCCTTATTTTGCAATGGCCGTGGTTGTGAAATCATCAGACTGAAAAAAATACGGGAGGAGTGACGGGGCTGGATTTTAGTGACAGGATTTCCTCAAGGCTGTAAACAAACCATATTCATTAAGAGAAAGAAACGGAGGTGGCAGATTTCATCATAAAACGAGGAAAACATTTTCCAGCTGACTTTGAGGGACAGACAGCACAAAATCTAGTTGCTCCATGTTTTAAAACTTGAGTTTCTGCAGGCTGATGGGCTCACTTCAAGAGAGCCATCTGCACCTGCTCACAAAACAACTAAAAGGAAACAAAGCACCAAGGAATTTAACTTACACAGACAATAAGCCCTAGCCTCTGGCTCCCGCACTAAAAGCGCAGGGAGACATGACGGTGGGCAGATTATAATTTTTAAGTTACCAATACGTAATAGTCTAAAATCAGCATACAGCATCATTTCAGTTTTACCTGTGGCAGCCACTTACTGGCTTGTTCTGGTTGTACGTTTAAAAGTTAAGCGATTAAATTTCAGTTATATGGGTTTTTCTTTTATGTAGCCTAGGGTTGAATGAATTACTAGCAGGAAACTTTAGCTCATGAATTCAATCAAAAATCCTTTCATTTGTCAGAGCAGCTTCCTGCCCGTCTCCTTTAAACATCTGCTTCTCCAGTTCAGGGAAAACAACACACACACACACACACACACACACACACACACACACACACACACACACACACACACAGGAGTTTCTTAAAATAATAAGCAATCATCAAAACTTCCCTTGCAAAAGTTACAGATTCTCTCTTATACACACACTTACTCCCAGTAGAGTTTATTTAATATATCTTTAATAGCTTCCTTGTTCTACTCGCAGCCTTTCCGCTTTTAAATTCTGGAAAATATCAAGCTGACAAAAGAAGACATTTTTAAAATGCGAACCTTCGCAGAGAGCAGCCCTGGCCGCCTCCGGGCCAATGAGCGGGACGCAAAGCAGGGGGCGGGGAGGGCTCTGCTGTCGGGAATCGCTCTCCTTACAAGGCAGGCGCTTCCTGCTGGAAGCTCGGCGCCGCAGAAAAGGGGTGGAAAGACGGCAGGGAGCACTGCTCAAGTTGACGGCAGTCCGCGGGTCTGCACCCACTCCGGCCTCGCAGCGCCTTCCTTCCCGTGAGCCTAGACTGGCGTTTACCCCACGCCCCCAACAGAGCCCCGATGTTGAGGCTGCTGGAAAGGCTGGAAGTGTCCTCTGCACTTTCTTGGAGACCTTCTTCCATGCCGAAGGACTTTTCTTTCTAAAATAGACTCAAAGGCTGACTGAAGTCCCTTGTATCTTTGCCTAAAGATACAAGGGACTTATGGCTTGTATCCTATGGCTCCCTCCTCTAGAATAAAGTCTGGGGTCAAAATTAGTACAACTTGTGCAGCCTCAACGAGGTCCAGATGTTCTAAAACATTACTCCTTTCAGAGCCTCCGTGTCATCGTGGAGGAAAGCTATCTGCTTTAAACTCACTTACCTAGAATGAATAAACATTTAAAACTACATAAAGTGTTGGTGCTTTAATAAGACAAGGAACATAAGTACAACCAGCTGTTTTTATGGTGACCTGCAAGAAAGTTGTATCTGATTCTTGGTTTCTGTAAGTAGGTAAGGAGGCCCCTAGTTATTATCCCTAGTTATTATATTTTTCATCTTCTTATTGCCAGAAGCACTTGAGGTATAATGATCAGAAAATTACTGCTACTCCCAAATGTTCTACAGTGAGTGTATTTGTAATTTGTAAGTGATTATTTGTCCTTAAATGAAAAAAGTGGGTTACATGAGTATAGCCATTTACTGTTATGCAATAGTAATAGACACAATTAAAATTTCTTAGTGCTTGCTATATACTAATTATAAAGTGAAGTTCTGTACATTATTTCATTTTATTTCCACCAACCTCGTAGAACTATGATTGCACTGAAGAACTCAGAGATTTATATTAATTTGCTGTAGCCTAGAGAGTTAGTAGGGAGTAAAGCTGAGACTTGCTCTCAGTACTGAGACTCTGAAAGCAAATACACTCTATTCAACTGTCTGCCCATTCAACCATCTACTTGTCCATGCAAAGTGAAATGCCTATTATTTGTAAAGAGAGTCAAGCAAAAGAGGTAAGATGTATACAACATACTAAAAAAATACTTTGTCCAATTGAAACAACACATACCTCTTAAAATATCAGTTTTCGGGTGTCAAATTAATAACATTCACACTGGACAGGAGAAAGAATTAATAGTATAAATAAGAAAAAAGAGAAGTCAAATGAACAATTAGTTCAATACTTCTTTGACATACAAAATACAGTATTCAAGGAATCTCTCAAAAATCAATTTTCCTTGGAGTTTCTGAAGAATTTATAAAAATAAATTAAAGAACCATTCAGAAATAACAAGTTTCCAAAACAAAACATGCATAGCTAGATTATTTTGTCAATTTTACCATTTTCTGTTTCAGTGGAAAGTTTGTTGGCCATATTAAAATTTTACCGTAGACAGGATATGAGAATGTTTTTATAAATCACAATTTATGGTATATTAATGGCATGTGAAAGTTTTCTTTCCCGAACAAGAGTTCACATGAAACTTAATTATCAGGCCTTAAATAAACCTTTCCTACATATGTTCAGGCCTCAAATTGACATTTATCTACAAACAATTTCTGAGTATGTAGGATGAAGAGTTTGAGCTGTAATGGTTAGAAACTTCAGTTTAATTCTGCGTATATAGGGTGAAAGACTGTATCTTTTATATAAATTTTCTGCTTTGGGCTATATCTTCTCACTTGGAGTTTATATTTAAATTACACCTCCTTGGTTGATTTGGTTCAGCACAAGTTTGTATGGGCTATATATCTGCGGCCTAACTCAAGCTACTTTCACGTTCATCTGAACCACAGTATCATACTTAATTCCTTTCACATTTAACAACAGCAGCAACAACAACAACAAAAGCAAAGGATTATTTTGTGCTAGGCACTACTCTGGACACAGACATCAAAGTACTTAAAACACAGTCTAAAGAAAGGTTAGCCTAGTGAAAGATACCCATAAGTAAATACGTTCTAAGGACTGGATCAAAGGCAAAAATGCACCAACCAAATATATAGGGATACATAAGAAAGAAGGATTAATTCAAAGATGGCCTTCTCCTTTGCAGAGCATCTCACTCATTCCATCAATAGATCCTTATTGGATTTTGAAGTATAACCCTGCACTATATAATGATGGTTAATGAGTGGCCTGCATGTGTGCTAGTGGTCCCCTAAGATTATATCACTTAATGCCCTCTTAACCATCTTAGTTTGTATAAATACATTCTATGATATTCATACAAGGATGAATGGCGCGGTCCTCAAAGTATATCCCTGAAGTTAAGCAACCCATGACTTCGCATGGAGATATTTAAACTTGGGAAATGCAGAAGAGCATCACACACAATCATAGAGTTCTTAAACTTGACTGAAGGGCACATAAAATGGAATGAAAGCACAACGCATTTGCTTGGCCTGGGAAGTCACGGAAGGTGACAGAGAAGAGAAGGTATGTCATCTATTTCCTGAATGTATCCACACTACCCTTGTAAACTGCTAATTCTCAAAGCCTTCTAAGGCACTGTACAGATTCATCACTCAATTCCTTTGATATAAAACCAGTGAGTACGTTCCTCATTGTTTTAGTAAAAATGTAAATGGAGTGAAATACGTCTCACTTATTTGGCAAGAAATAACGGACCCTTCCAACATTCACATAGAGAAAGTTTATGCTGCACGTACTGCAATATCAGACTCAGGGCTGCAATTTCTCATGTTGAGTAGTCAACGTGACGTATAAAATTAAAGGTCTGTTGGAGAATATCCTTGTGGCAATGCACAAAATTTGTCCGTTAAGAACAGAGTCACCTCCTCTCTCAACAGCATTCTCACAGACTCCTCGCGGTATCTCAAATGTTAATTCCAAGTGAAACAAGGACATGATTCATTCTCAGTTGCTTTTCTTTTCATGTGTAGCATGATCAAAGGAATAATTATACAAAGAGGAATTCTGCAGACAAAAATCGCGTGTGATTCTCCTTACATAAGGACCTCAGTGTGTTGTTGGAAACCCTCTGATTTGTTCTTTTGACTGGCAGCTTCAGGTTACAAGCAGAGAACAGAAAGCCTTCATTAATATCTTGGGAGCCTCCAACAAATATAGAATCAGCTCAACACACTCATTTAGTCTTGACAAATATATACCAGATTCAGACCATGCAAAAATAATAAATCAGTTTGACGACTTCTAAGCAAGACAAAGAAAGCACATATAGTCAGTTCAGCTGACTCTAGAGGAAGCGTTTGTGGAATTGCTAAGAGAAAAACTCTAAGATAGGAGTTTAGTGGCTGGGAATCAAATGTGACTATGCTTTTAAACTCTTCCTACATATTTGTGGTTAACATCTCCTACTGCTACCCACCCTCCAACCACCTCAAAACCTAGCCTTCTAAGTAGCTGCATTTTATTTAAATCCAACTTTGTCCACATTGCAGATGCTCCCTGCCCCTGTCTCTGCAGAACAGAAGATGGCTGACAGAAAATACATTTTTGGGAAGGTTCATCTCACTTCAGATACTGGACCACTTATTTCAAGTGAACCGTGGATGCTGTACCAATTCCAGCCCATTTGTCTGGTTCTAGAAATTGTCTCATTCTCCTACATGACTGCTTCACATGATTTCTTCTCTCTTTCAACCTCAGCACCTTTTCAATTCTTACACACTATTTATTCCTCAGTGAAGTTGCCCCTCATTTTACTGAGAAAATAACAGCAATCATCATACCAACAACCTCCAAGCAACACATTGGGCTAACTTACTTGATTATTTATACCTGTCTTCTCCAAATCTGGCTAGTCTAAAATGAAATATAATATATGCATAAAATACACTGGTTTCAAAAATTTAAAACAAAAAATGAATGTAAGCTAGCTCATTAGTAATTGTTTTATATTCAACTATGTTTAAATAGTTTGCATATAGTGGATCAATAAAATAATTACAAGTAGTGATTCTTTTATTTTTTAATCAAGTTGCTAGAAAATTTGACATTATATGGCTTCCACTGCATGTCTGTTGGAGAGTATGGCTCTGCTGTCTGCTACTGTGCATATCCTTGTCTGAGATCAAGCCATTCTTTCCCTGTGCATTCAAACCTCTTTCTCCCTCCAACTCAAGGCCTTCATCTCCATAATTCTCTGCTTTCCCCTTCTTCAGTTTCTCATTCCCATCTGCTTAGAAATGCATTACTGTATTTCCTGTTTAAAAAAACAACTCGTGATTAACCACATCATTATTCATTTACCACTTTATTTTTTGTAGTATAACTTCTTTAAAAAAATCAACTGTCGCCAATTCTCCTTGTTTCTCTTACAAAGCTACTCACCAGGTCACCAAGGCAGTGTGTGCTGGAACTAGTGAGAACCAATTGTTAAATATGCAAGTATTTTGTAATCTGGTGATAGCTTGAAATTGACCATGATGGGTGTATTTACACTACAGAAATCGGTATGCACTGCAAATCAGGCCTTTGCTTTGCTACTGCTTTCCAGATTGCCAGTTTACTATTACAAAACAATCGACAGTTACTAAAAGCCATCATCAGATACAATACTCACCTCACCTCACCTCAGTTTACCTAATTTATTTGCAGCATTTGACACAGACAGACACTCCTTCTTAATTTCTTCCTTTATTTACCTAGTGAGGTGCGGTCTTCTTATTTAGCTACCTGTCAGTAGACACTCCTTCTCTGTCTCCTTTGCTGGTTCCACTCCATCTGTGTGGTGTCTACACATTAGAATTAGAACTCAGTCCCAACACCTCCTTTCTTTTTACTCCTTCATGTATTCATTCAATTTGATAGCCTTAAATACTCAAATGTATGTTTTTAAGCCAGGCTGTATCCATGAATTTCAGCTTCCTGTCTACTTGACATGTCTACTTGAATGTCTAATAAATGGGTCAAACTTAGGTACAAAATGAAATCTGTAATTCTTCCACCCCTATTCCTAGACACCAAACATGATATTCTAATAATATTCCACAGCTCAGTAAATGTCAAATCTAGCAGCATGCGTTACCCACTTGGAGTTATTCTTGGTTCTGTTTTTCCTTTGACACCCTACTTTCAATGCATTGCAATCTTATTGGCTCTATCTTTCAAATGTTTCCAAAATCTACTTTTCCACTTCTAATGCTACTACATTGCTCCAAGCAACCACTATTTTTCAGTGGGGATAATGATATAAACTTTTAACTTAACACGCTGCAAGACCTAGAATAATCCTTTAAAATATAAGTCAGATGTTACTATGCTTCTGCTCAAAACACATTTACTTCCTATCTTAAAATAAAAGCAAATCTTTTTAGTGGTCTGCAGAGTCCTGTAAGGCATTTCTGCACCACTTTCACACAGATTATGCACTGATCTGATGAGAATGAGAGCTTCTATGGCCTTTCACAAAGGTACTCCTGGTTCAGAGGCTTAGCATATGCTATTCCCTGTTTAAGAACTTTTCTCCAGATGGTTGTAAAGCTTATTCCTTAGCCTCCTGCTGGTTTACTTTGTAGGAAATTAATTCTTTCCATAGTAATTATTACCATATGACACCCTGTACTGTTACATGTTTATTTATCATCTGTCTAGGCTTGGCAAACAAATTATTTGCTTTCCATTACTATATACCTAGCACCCAGAAGAGTGCTTGGAACACAACAGAAGCTCGGCAAATATTTGTGGAATGAATGAATACATTCATGTCACATTACCAGCTTGAGATCAAGAAAAAAGGGAGAGAGAATACTAATGTTAGTTTCTCTTCTGGTAAAGTATTAAGAGATGGGCACATATTAAGGGGCAAGGTGCTCAGAGTTTCTTTAAGGCTCTTTTTACATACAGACTCGGTGCGGGAGGCTTTGGGTGGACAAGACAGTGAGACCTGCCTTGATTCAGAGTCAATGGTGACTTGTTTGGTGATAATTACATTATGAGCTCTCCCCTCTTTTTTGTTTTAGTTGTGCTGGGAATCAAACTCAAGGCCTTGCACAAGCTGAGCAAGCACTGAACTGTATCTCCAGGCTTCATTTTCTTTTAAATACCACCTTTAAAAATGGGTATTTTTGAAGCCCTGTCCATTTCACAGTAGGAGGAACTTCCGGAAGCACGAAGACAGAAACGTCTGAAATTCGCCCCAGAATCATGGCCCTGGTTGATCGGTGGAGTAGTGGAGAGTTAGACGGAGAATGGAGAACAATAAAACCAATATCAAGGGTTTACACAATTTTCTGTGATTATAAGGAAATAAGTCTTTACCTATTACACATACATGTCCCTAAAACTCTTTTCTTTTTTACTACAGATCTTGGGCAGTAAGAAGCAGACAGGCTTGTCATTCCCTGGATTTTCGTGGTGGGAGATGGGATATGTTTCTGTTACCTCTGTGGCTAAACTCAGAGCTCATACTGCGAATCACTGATGGTGCCTGGTGTTCTACAGAACCATGTAGGTTTTTTTTTTTCCCCCTCAAAGGTATTGGGATAATTAGGTAGGCCTGAATTTTAATTATCTCTTATAGCATCCCTTTTCAAATGAAATGTAGATTAAGAAACAAAATTCTTGGTTTTTGATCTGAAATTTTGTGACAAAAATTGTTTATAAATTGGAAACTGCCTGCATTACTATTACTTAGACATTTTAATGTTAAATCTAAAAGCTAAGTATGCTTTAAATTTTCATAGTGATAGGAAGTATATGCAGTGATTATTGCTTTTGATTTTCCAAACACGAGGTCTCAGAAGTTCTGTTCATGGTTGAAACTGTTGAACAAGCATCAGTGGAAGAAATACACCACAAATATGAAGAAAAACTCTTTAAATGCCAGTTGAAGTTGGTGGTGCATGCCTGTAAATTATGTATTTTGTGAGGCTGAGGCAGGAAGGCTGCAGGTTTGAGTTTGGCCTGGGCAATTTAGTGACTCAGCAAGACAATGTCCAGGTAGATAACTAAACAAACAAACAAAATAGAAAAGTAACAATACTTCTACATGATCTAGTCAATTTCCACTTTGTTTTGATCCATACAATCAAGTTATTTACGCTATTGGAAAATGTGTGCTTCTACCTCCTCCCTTTTCCTCATTTTCTTTATTGATGCCCTTGCTTCTCAGTTACACTCCCCAAAACACAGACATGTGCAATGGATAATGAAGTCAGCTAACATTTATTGAGTTCCTGAAAATGTGCTACACATTACATTGTGTTCTCCATTTAAATTATATAATAGGACCTACCTCCTACATGTTTATCAAGTATTTCACAGTCATTATATCTAATCATCGCAATGAAAACAAACCTTTACATAACAATATGTGCACACATTGTTCTCAGTCTTTTACATTTATTCATCTTGTAATATCTACAACAGTCGTGCAAGATGGGAAGCCAGTGTTAACAACATCGCCATCTTCAGAGCAAGCAGCCAAGACACAGAAAGGTTACATGAGACTCGGCCAAGGACATATCAGCTACAGACAGTGTTAACTGGGATTTAAGTACAAACAGTTTAGCTTCTGTCATGTTCTTTACTTTGCTATGTTTTTCACAACCTATGAACAAGCATCTTCATTGTCTGCATTTTTCAAGCAAAACCTTAACGTCTATATATCAAGTTGCATCATTTACAGACATAGATGAGATACAATCTTAAGGTGCCAACATGAAAGCCTGGTTTTCACAATACCACAAGATTCTCACTATCACGTATATTATATGTTATTACCTCAAAGTCTACTGGAACCTTAAAATTCACCTGCATAATCCCCTAAGGTAAAAATACACAAGGTTCTCCACAAGTAGCTACTTAATACAAGAAAGAGATTCAGAGTGACTTTTGCATTATATGTAAAGCTAACAAAACAAAAACAACACACTACTACCCACATCACAGATTCCTTTCATTTGTGATGACTCCAAGAAAAAGTGACTTTGATAGTCTAAGTCATTTGATTTACCCTAGTAAAGGAAAAAAATCAATGCTAAAATAACTAGGAAAGCCACCTGAGATGTGTTGATGTAACATGACAAATGCTAAGGAATTTAGACACTAAATTGATCTTGGAATTCAAGCTCCCCTTCTTTCTTGACAACAGAAGAAGTATGACAAAATCCACGTTGGGGAAAAAAAATTCATGTACTGACTACAGATCCTATCATTTATTAAAAGCAGGCACAATATCTCCAGTGCAATCTTGTTTATGAAGCAGCTAAGGTTGTTATGTCTATTCACAGACAAGCTCTGTCTCTGTGTATTACATTGACTGCAGGGCTTTTGCTGGTAGCACACTGACATCAAAATGTGCCTGAAATCCCCAGAAGCTCCTTTAGTATTTCTTTACTATTGAAACAAAAAACCTACGACACAAACTTGATTGGCCCTCCAGAAAAGACAAAGCCATCCCAGTTGATGTTTTTAATGTTTTATATTATCTGACCATGGAAAGACGAATTCTCTCACCAGATGTGTGATATAATTCTCAGCCATTGGGGACCTCTGTTTAATTCCACCTTGTCTCATTGCTCAGAAAATTACAATTTGACATCTCGTGGGTATGTGGGACATTATGAAAACTCCAGATTTTCTCTGAATATTGCTAGTTTATAGACAGTTGTCATGGCCCCTTCTGCGTAGGGCTCTATCATGCATATTCAAGGAAGAAATGACAACGCTGTAAAGAGGCACTAAAGAGCCAACATGGCACACTGAAAGAACCCTTTCAACTTTGCTCCTGAAAGATAACTTGTGTGAGGCTTCTGAAGGAATTTTAATGGATTCTATCAGAATTTTCTAAAACCACAAAGGGAAAGTGATCTGAAGTTTGATGGGGCAAATCCACACACACAAAAAATGGCCATCTGAAACTTTCACTCATGAAAAAGTTCTACTAATTCTGTGCAAAGAGTAATGGCACTTTCTAGAAAGAGCTCTAAAGTAAGTCACATACACAAACCTCAGTAGTGGCACAAAACATCCTTTGTTGCCGGATGTGAGAAAAACACACACACTTCTAAAAAAAGCCGTAGGAAGGAAGTGGAAGAACCTCAGGGGTGAGTGGGAGTGCAAAAGGAATGCTGTAGCTCTGTGTTTTTTTAACATGTAAGCTTGCCATGATTCTTAATAATAGAGCAGCCGTTCAATAAAGGAAGTAAGATCTTCGTGATATTTCTTTCCAATTGTGTAGGTACAGTATCAGATGGGTTTGAAAATCTGGATATCAGTATGTCGATATTCCAGCAATAAACTGCGCTGATGAAAAAAATCTCTTTAAACAAATCAAAAGAACTCAAAATACCTGCATTTGATTCTAATTTCACATGTCTCAAAACAACTGAGGTTGCTAAGACAACAATTAAAAAGGAAAGAGAGCTATCTCAGAGTTAAGACAGGTGAGCAAAAAATTGAGCTAAAAGTTTCCAATGTAACAAAATAGGAGATTTCTGTTGGGAGAAGAAATTGAAGGCTCCTTTGAAAACACAGATGTGATCATGTTACCCTCCTTTAAATTCCTTTAATACCTTCTCCCTCTAAGGATAAACACAAAGTTTTCAATAATGCTTAAATAGCTCTGCATGAGTAGGTTGCTGCAAAATCACCAAAGCATCATGATAGAGCTCATACTGACTGACTATTAATGATGTACTCGCTGTAGAATGACTTCTATTAAGCTTACAGGGACATTTTGATTGGAGACCTTTATTATCACCAGTTTTTTAAAATGAGGAACTGCGTGTTGAGTTGCTTGCCTAAGATCACGGACCAAGAAAGTGCTGTGTCGCATGCCTTTCAATATACTCTACAATGCCTTCTCACTTGTGCCCGCATTATCAGGGTCGGAAGATCTAAATATTCACTTCCTTTTTTCCCATTATTATTTGAGTTCTGGCTAGTGATGGAAAAGCATCACTTTGGCTTTCTGGGGGAGTTTTAAACCTTTCTGATAAATCAATTGGACCTCAAATGTTTCCTACATCCTCTTGTCTGAGTAGGTCTTTCATGCCTGTGGCTACAATGATCACCTCTGGTGAGAGTGACAAAAAAAACAAAATGAAACAAAACAAAAACAAAAACAACAGGCCAGAAATGCAGGGCTAAATCTGCGCAGAGTCTGGACCTCAGTTCATCTCGCTGAACCTCATCAACCCTGAGTATTGTAGACTTTTGTTTTGTGCTGATAATTTCCCTTTATGAAGACCTTCTATTATTTAAAGCTCACAAGAAAAATCTGTTTACCTGATACTACTGTGAAGCCAGGATCCCAACTCAGAAATCTGATTCCAAAGCACGTAAGCTGAGTTCCATTCTTCCCTACCGTACACGCCCTTTGTTGTCTTCGCCCCACGTATCCGAAGCTCTTGAAAACCAATGGGTTTCTGCCTGCCCAGAGTCTTTCCTCATGACACTACCTAGAAGACTTTCTACTTGTCCTTCAGAGGTCAGTTTAAATATTACCTCTCCAGGGAAGTCTTCTTGATCTTTGCACATTTTCTAAAGTCGCTTCTTGCATGCGTGTGTTCATAGAAACCTATGTTTGTCCTGCCATTTAATGCTTGTCTTTCCAAGACACCCTTGAAGGTAGGTACTGTGGTTCTAGTGTACATAGTGGGCAGTCTGTAAATATTTATTAAGTGGATGAATAAAAGCAGTCATTTCTCACCCTAAATTAGTTGTTGAGCTAGACAAGAAGAAGATAGAGAATTACTCATTTTACACACCCAAAGCCACATAAGCATATCAGCCTGGAATACATCATGTTTGACTGTTATATGCCATAAATATCTCAGCAGAAATGAAGGGAGGGAAGTTAAAATCTAGAGAGGCAATGAAGACAGATGACATCCCACTTAGAAAAAAAAAAGGAATACTTGCTTTCTCAAGGCAGTGGCCATCCCAGATTCAGAAAAGTGCTACTGCAAGAAGAAAATGGAGAATGGCAAACAGGAACTACAAATGAAAGCAGGAATTATCTTGTAAAAATTTTATTTCCAGCAGGCCAAATATAAGGCACAATATTTTCTATGCTTCCGTGTTTTGCATTGAGCTTTTGAAAGGCTCTTCTGTGGGAAATTTCATAGTGGGTTTGTAGGAAAATGTTGCAATTTATATAAACTTAGTTTTAGTGCCAAATTTCTGGTAGGCCTTCTACTCCCTTAAGCAAGAGATAATTGGTTTGCGTCCTCTATTTAAAATCACAGCTGTCTGTGCTTTTAGAATCTTCACTTCTTTCTTTGCAGTTCATCTTTTATATTCTTTTATTCTCCTGTAGATTAAATTCACGAGAAGAAAAATCTTGTAAATTCTATAATTTTAGATTTTCAATACTGAACATCGTGCTGGCATAGAATATGAACTCACTGTATATTTTGACTATAAATGAGTAAACAAAACGCACAGGCATGTTAGGCATTTAGTGAATACATGTCAAGTTAATCTTTGATATATGACTTGGAATTACTTTCCTTTCAAGGTGTTTGTTCAGTGAGCATAATTACAGAGTGCACAATCCAAGAAAGTCTTCATTATGGAGAAAAACTAGAGAAGAGCCTTTTGGTTTTTAAGGCAATATGAGTTGAAGTGAACCCCCTTTTTATTATGTGCATAGTTTCAAGTGCAAGAGCAGCTCAAAACCTGAAATGAGAAATCCTATACTATTTCTCTGCTCGCCAATCCTTATGACCTGTTGTGTTGTGTCTTTATGATATCCTGGGAGTTAAGTCAACAGAAGAAAGTGAAAGGTAAGAAGAGGGGACAGTTGTGACCAGCAAGACGATCAATACCAAGAAGGCAAAGAATGGATTGGGAAGAGAAACAAACCAGACCGGGAAGGAAGGTGAAGGTGAGAATAAGAATAAAATATGAGGACAAAAGTCAGGTTGCTTTCTTTTCTTTAGAGATATTAGAACTGTCTCTAGTCGTTCCTATCTCTGATAACAGTGCATGCGGATTTGTCTACTGGACATTAATTTTATGCCTTGCTCGCATGTCGTAACTTCTTTTTGAAGAAATTAATTTAGAACTCAACATCTTTCATTTTTACCTTGATCTGTTTGTGGCTCCTGATATCTTTTGTGTGCTAGTCATTGCAACCATTACCTAATTCCAAAGCACAGCGGTAGAGTTTCTTTAACAGCATCTGTACAAGATGATGAACACAACCTATGTTTTGTATTTATAGAAAGTGAAACTTCTTCAGGGTACATTCTAATCTGGCTAATTTGTAAAACAACAAAAAACAGAAAACACTTTTTAAGTTGCATTTTGTACCGATGAAGTACATGTGGGTGCTAATTCAGGTTCCTGAATGGAATCCAGTCTTGACATGGGATAAAATGATAGCAAAAATAAGAACATATTCATGGTAAGAAAGAACTTTTGCTGCAAATACGTGGATTCATTTTTCTAGCATCTTAAAAAAGAATGAAACTGAAAGAGGAGCTTGAACAATCTGACATGTGTTGGAAACCCACATCCTGTTGTTACCACTGCCCTGGCATGGAGGAGCGGGAGGCAAACATTCTCGTTAGGGTCCCTAGCAGCTGTGATGTGTAGTGAGCCTCTCTAAAAAGAGAAATCACATTCACTCGCTGGGCCTTGGCCCAGGTACCACCATGAGTGAGCAACATTTTTGGAATAAACATTTAAGACTAAGAAAACAGTGCTCTAACCCAGAGCCCCTAGAGGTTACATGACTCCTCACTCTGTCTTCCAGTCACTATCGGCAGGTTTTAAGTCATGAAGTCTCATCTGCCTTGGGCCTAAAAGAAATGGTAACAATAGTAAGAGGACTAATGGGAATCAGCCAGTAAGAATAAGGATAACATGATGTACTCTGACTTGTTTTTCCTTCTTTATTTGGTCAAAATAGATGTGCTTTTGGTTCAGGGGGATGTTGGCATCCTAGGACTTTGTACAGAACACTACAGACCTGTGAGGTAGGCGCAAAGAGTGTTTTATAATCCCAATGGCATTTTGTTTTTAGACTCAAGATTTGTTTTCAAAACTAACACTATTCAGAATTCTTTCAAAGGCTGGAAACAAACCTAACAATCCTATGGTACAAATAATTACAAGGTTGTTTTAAGCTTGTATCTTGAAGTTCCTCCTTTATGTTACTCTATTGTCACCACAGACCCTTCTTAATGGCTATCTGCCTGTCTTTTCAGTTTCTAAGAGAAGACCAGCCCACTTCAAGATGTTCCATCAACTCCCTCCTGTTTCCTTTAGATGTTTTTTTCTTTCTTTTGCTTCTTCTGAAAAGCATGTGTTGATAGACTACAGGGAATAAAGTGAGATTTATTTTTTAGACAGTGTTTTCCCCTTGCAACTGTAAGTCAGCCTTCCTTGGAAGGGAAACTGGGCAAATGATTGTAATGCATTTTGCTCTGAAGCTTCCCTCCCAATAACCCATTAAAATGAAAACTGTGGAGAGTGAAGTGAAAAACTTGCCTCCATCTGGAAGCATTTACACGCAGAGGTGTCTTTAGCTTCAGTTGTTTGTCTAGAATTTCCATTTATGAACTGCTTTGCTTTTCTCCTGTGGGTATGCCGAAGACAACTGTTTACAAAATCCATTTTATGCAACAATTCAGAGTCTCTTTCAAAGTCAACCAGGCTGGAAAGGCAAACCATAACTCATAAGATCCCTCTGACACACGCACAAACAGTCAGAAGTCAAGTTGAGGCAGTCTCCCTGGCTGAGGGCAGCTGCAAGTTCACCTGAGAAGCCAGGCAATGACCATCAGACCAGTTTCTTGCTTTGAAGGCCTTGTCTTTCCCTCTCTGGAAAGGTGTCCGACTCTCTTTTCCTGAGCAACCTCCATATGAATGACAGGGCCTATATCCAGCAGAAGATGTCTTTACACTTTTTATGGATCAGTATAAAACTTTTCTAAAATGAACTTTAGGACATACTTTCAAGATACTGACTTGTGCTTTTTTTTAATGTCAGTATATCATGTTCTGATTTAATCACTGTTACGGCTTGTATCTAGATATCTCCCCAAAGCCTCATGAGGGCACAGGTGGAGCTTTTACAAAGGTAGTTAAATCTCTAATGAGTGATGCTGGGGTTAGGGGTGTGTGATTGCTAAGTTAGTCCACACATTGGTTTGGCATAGTTCTGGGTGTGAGTGCTGCCCGCCCTAGAGTGGGCAGCCTAGATAGAATGCAGAAAGACAAAAAGAAGCTGCTTGTTACCTGTCCTTGCTTGGGGCTTATTATCTTCTTCCTCCCGGCTCTGCAACGCCTTTCTGTCTCGCCACTCTGCCAGGGAGCCTGCTAACTATGAAGGGAAACCTTTAAAAACTGTGAGTCAAAGAAACTTTGGTGTTGGGTCCTTTGTCTCAGCAATGAGGAATTTAAAGAGGCGAGGAGGAAGGGTTTCAGGACATCTGCAGAGGAAGCTTATTGAATGAAACAGTCTAGAATCCCAGGGATGCCTGGGCTACCTCTCTAAGACTCAGTTATCGAGGACTTCCTAAACATGGAGATCTCGACTGCAGGTGTGTCTAGCCTCTTAAGAGTGGAATTACTCTTTGTGGTGCTGGAAGGAGAAGGAAGCTGACAGGGCAGCAGCATAGAAGCATAGTGCAGCAGAGGAGACAGAAGACAGAATGCTCACCATAAGACCCACGTGGTGCTCTGGTGGTAGTAGAATGACAAAGGAGGAATCCCCTCAAGGACTAAAAGGCAGCAGACATCCAGCTGTGACATACCCATTCTTATCCTTTCTTTTCTTTTCTGGTCCTCTTTTCAGAAGTTCAAGCAAAGCATTTCCCCTCACAATTTCTCTGGTTCTTGGAATGGAGGTCTGGCATAGTTCTGGGCAGCAAGGTGGCCGTCTAGTGGGAAGAGCACGCTTGTGGGCAACTTTCAGCTCTTCTAATAAAAGCAACATCAGTGGTGTTTCCAGTTCTGCCTTTATTCTGCTTTGAATGCTAACGTGCTATCGGGAGTTTGAGACAATGGGAGAAAGCGCAGAAGAATTATAGAGATGGTGACCTGAGTCTTGACTTTATTCAGTGATTAAACTACTATTAAGCATGATCTATCTCCAGAAATACTGGGAGGATGAATTTTAAAAAATCTATATTTGTAATTATATTTGTTTCAAACACTGTTAGCTCTCAGTTATTTACAACAGCAACAGGAAAAAACCCTGCATGGTTTAGTAAGAGAGGCAGATCAATTAAGAAAGCATGCTTAAAAAACATTTTGGGGGTAAGGGTAGCTTTGAAAAACCAAAGTGTAACCGAATATGCTTTTGAAGGTTTAAACCAATTTACCATATGGCAGAGTCCCATAATTTGTTTTATATTTTATAACTGCCACAACTTAGCATCATTATTCCATGCACTGATTCAAACGATTTATTCAAAGAACAAGTCACATTCTAGGACCGTAACCATATAATTGTTTTGTTAACTGTTGGTATTTCTGTTTTTACAAGCTTCTAATCTTATTTTTCTGGGAAGCAAAGGTGTCAGCTAATGGGCTACTTGCCTTATTTGAGTCTTTTTGAATTATTACTGCTCTATTTTTAGAGAAGTTTGAATGGAAAAATCAGGATGACTTGCTTGGTCAGTAGTTAGAACACGACATTGTATGAATTATTTAAGTCTCTGAGTCTCAGATTGCTCTTCTATGGAAGTTGGGATAGGTAGTTCTTTCAACTTTATGTTCTAAACAGTTTGCTTATAAACAATTAGGTTATCTAACAACAGATAATTTTGTAGTTCTTTTTTAACCTATGTGAATTATATCAAATTTCCGACATATTATCATGAACAAAAATTTAAAATTTATATTTGATATGGTCATAGTTCATAAAATTGGTTGAGTTATCTGATTCAAAGAGGTACTCTTTCTGACTTACTATTTTCTATGTTAAGAGGTGAAGTTGCTGTGTCTTCCTGGGTCCTGCCCAATATCTAGGGATGGAACCTAGAAATATATCTTTTCACGAGTATCCAGGAGCATTCTAACATATGCTAAAGTTTGAGGACCAGTAGTGACCTGGAAATCAGTATCACCAAAAGTATGAAATTGAGAATTTGGTAGATTATATAGAGGCCATTATGCTAAAACAAAGACCAGTTACAATACCATTCTTTACTTCTCTAACTGTGCTACACTACGGTCATCTATAATCTCTTGAGACTTCAATTTAACCCTAAGTAAGAATGATCACTCCTTACATGAACAAAATTCACAAAAATCAAGTGAAAACATTGCTCCAAGGGTCTTGATTCCAGCTCAGCTTATTTTGTTTCTGCCTGGTTTTCCTTTTTAGCTGACATTTGTTCTATTCTTAAACCATCTTTTAAAATCTTGGTCTTAATGCTTTGCTTTTTAATGAGTTAGAAGTGGTAAGTTTTAGGTTATGGATTAGTATAACCTCATCTCTTACATTTTCTGGTTCCTTTTCAGTCCTACAATATGTTAATAAACTAAAGGATTCATGTTTATTTTGCATCTATGTATTTATTTATTGCTATTTGATCTGATAGTAATCATTTCACTATTTTCTAGTAGTAAACTGTTTCCCCCAGCAATTTTTCTTTTACGAGTTCAGTAATTTCTAGTTTATGTATTTCTAGTTTGGTCTAAGCACTATACTATCTATTGCCATCTCTCAAGGATACTTCATTTACCCTGTCAGTAAGTGTACCATCATCTCCTTCATAATTGTGATTTACTCAGTTTTTCTTTGATTTCAAATCAATAGACATTCTCCAAAATGCTATGTCTAATTTAGGTATGTTTTGAATGTAGTGTTAAAAGTAGGAAGACTATATATGAGAAAAACCAACTTGTTAAATGTTAAACATTAAATTGTTCCAAAGTCAAAAAGCCCAAAAGAAAACAAAATGAAACATACAGTGACTCAAAAGAGGTTAAAGCTATTATAGCTCCAATATTTGAACAATAATAGTTTTTGTTATTTCATCACAATAGTATGCTCAGCATTTCTAAAATGTTTCTGAATCAAAAGATGTTCATTTATCTTGCAGTGTATCAGGCTAATACTGAATTATACGCAGCACCTTAAAAGGAAGTCAGGTACCCATTATGAAGGGTGATTTCCATTGAGCAGATGACCACTCACCAGTGACATTCATTCCACCACAGGGAGAGCTAAGATAGTTCTGAAAGAAGGCCAGGGTAGAGTATGCGCTTGACATTTTCTACATCCCCTAACCCCAAGGGAAATTCCTTCTGAGTCTGTACTTGAAGTCCATGGGGACAGGGAGGAAGTTATGGCCACAAGAACCTTGTCAGTAGTACAAGTGGTTAATAGCATTAAAAGAGTATCCAACTGGACTCAAAGAACCTGAATTAATGCTCTCTGACTTATCTGTTAGTTGAGTAGCTTTGGGCATTTCACAATCTCCTGAATCCAGTATGTGTCTTCATGAAAGGTCTGTAACATTAGTATATTAAAACATCTTCTTAGGTCTTTTTTTGGGGGGGGGATTGAGATGAATTCTAGAAATCCTTTTGATATAAATGCTTGTTACAATTATAATTCAAATAAGAGCTGGATCCCTTTTCTGATTGTATTGCCTGCATTCTAGACAGAGGTACTCAGGCGTCTCCTCCAGGGACTACGATGCTACATTTGCTCACAGCTGTTTCCTAACTATTTAATCTCCAAGTACACTGGCTGGGGTTGCCTCATCTGATGCTGGGTTCCAAGTTCCATAACTTTTGTAAAACCTCCTCACAAACCAAGATGTCCTCAGCCGCTGCCACATTATATACAAAGTGTAGAATCTACTTGTTTATTTTTTTCTTTTTGTAAGACCCAGATTTCTACTCAGTTCACTACCTGAAAACTGAGGGTTGTATACTGCTAGGGAAAAAGTGATCTCCAAACCAGTACCTACCTCTGGCAGGAATGTGCAGTGGAACCGACCTAGGCAAAAATAACTCATTCAAACATAATACATGACAATGTGTACAAATATGCTTTATGGCTGAATTTGAGTTCTTTCTGATTGTTAACATGCGCTGTTCTTTTGTGCCACCCACTCAAAAATGTGTTCTATTAGGAGTCATATTCTATTCCTGCCTCCTTAGTCACAGAGAGCAAATCGTTTTCATTAACCTTAGTTTTATTTTACACAGTTTGGAATTTCTCTTTATCTGCTCTCACACAAGGAAATGGTCAAGTTGTAGCTTATGAACTCATCAAGAAGGTTTTGCTGATGAAGGATTAAAACTGTACTCGCCAGTGTAATAGGGTAGGATTTGGGACAACTAGCCATTTAAGATTCTTCTGAAGTGAAAAGGTTGTGCCTGCCTGGCAAGTGCAAGGTCATGAGTTCAATCCCTGTTCCAAAAGGGGAAAAAAAAAAAGAATTTGGTCGACTGTTACAGAAGAGGAAAAGCAATACAAAAGGCTAAGCAACTACCCAACTTGCGTTGCTAGGACATCTCTTACCTCATTGCTTGGAAGAGGAAGGGACAGTTGGCCAAAGCAGAAAATGTGGTGGACAAACAACAGAGTATTTTCCCCCTGAATTACTCCTGTAAGAGGTGCAACCTTTTAACTGAGTAACTGGAGTGCTGAAATCTGCAGAATGTAAGCCCTGTTCAAAGAGAGCGACCATGCAGGACTACTGGGGACAGCTGACTCAGCAGATAAAGACAGGCCCGCCCCTGTGAGCGCTAAGCGGAACTTCCTGAGAACAGCAGTTTTTAATATATATATATATATATATATATATATATATATATATGTAATGCTGAGTTTGACTGATAAAATGACATGGATTATGTAATTTTCTAAATAACTACTTGTATTTCAAAACAGTTCATTGATTTCAAATGCTACCCTTGCCATAAACATAGTAGTGAAATAAGGACTGCTATATTAATACCTGGGTGCTTAAGTCAGAAAGTACTTATTTTAGGTTTCTTGTGCCAGGCATTTCACCTTGTGTTGCTAGGTACACTTCCCGGGACATGCCTCGGTGAATTGATCCATGTAAATGTGTATGATCATGAGCTCCTTCTGTGAGGGAATTATTACTTAAGGTATATTAACGTAGCAATATTTGAAATTTACTAAACCACAAATTTACTGAAAAGCAAGTTGCCCACTACATTATCATATATTCTGTCACATAATAGGTCTCTAGATAATTTTTAAAAGAAAGCATAAATGGCCAACTAGCCTGAAGAGGAGGCATCTGTACTTTTCCTTTGTACATACTTCTATGGAAGAGTGTATTCCTAATTTATAATTTCACATATGTGTACAACCTAAAAGAAAAATGCATAGTTCTTTGCAGATATAGTGAAATTATCATCTAATTGGATTTTCATGGAAAGATGTGTATTATTTGGAGAAAAGAGTGCAAAACAATAGTGGAGTCTGCACTAAACTGATGACTGAAGCAAAGAAAAGAATTCAAATGGAAATGCTCTGGTTTAAATAAGCCCTAAGACAATAGAAAAATTACATCTCCATTAAATGAAATTTCCATCATATTAAGACTGTGGCACAAACAGAAAGGAGAGGAAATATATGATTATAGATGCTTAATTCAGCCAACACAAACACAGCATATCCATTTCAACACAGCGTGGAGTTGCTCAGTTTCTAGCTAGAGGAGAAAAGGATCAGAGTAGGAAAAAAAAAGAAAGAAAGGAAGAAGAAAGAACGAAAGAAAGAAAGAAAGAAACCCAACACCTTTTCTACTGTTCCCCCAAGGCAACCAGAAAAGTGAAACTTAATTAAACAAGTGAAATGTAATTACCTACTGCTTACCGCACACGGTGCTAATTTTTGATTCTAGGTGCATTATTAACTGGCTGGTGCTGCCCAGAGGTAGGAATAAACCTCTGTGTAACCACGGGCGGTGAGCAAGAGAAGGAAAGCGCTGCCTGCTCTGTCCTCCTGCTGGGGCTCGGTTCCTCCAGCGGCTGGTTTCAGCCAGTTACGTTTCAGGCCGGGACTGGGAGCTGGATCTATTTCTGGAAGCGCCGGCCCTCGTGCACGGTGGGAGGTAACCCCACTCTGAGGAAAGCTGAATCTGGGGATTTTTACACTTCTCAGGACCTCAGGACAATTGCTCACTCAGCCTATTTGCCATTTTCATGTGCTGTTTAGAACAACTCAGCAGATTCTCTTATATGAAGAGGCATTCAACATATGGCACCTGTTGTAGCAATTCGAAATGTAATTTCATCAGGACGCTGGAAACAAGGGGAGAGCTTTTCCTTAAGGACAGGCACCCATATTGAGAGCCACCAAGATGTTGTCTCTGCTATCTAGAATACAAGTTTGCTATGAACCTTGATGCTGTGATGTAATTTGTGTATCTTCTTTAGCTTTCTATTTCCTCTTCTACCTGAGTATTCTTAAGCATACAGCTTTCTACCTGTGCAGGATTCAAGAAACAAATATCTGAAAAATCAAAAACCTGAAGTAGGAGGAAAATGAGCGTGTCCATCAAGCAAATGCTGGATTACTTGAATGAATATTTGGATTCAGACAAATTTCTGAAAACTGAAACATATACTCAGAAAGTTATGAATCAAAACTTTACAATGTTGGTATATCACAGTCCTTTTCATTCATGTACCATGGCAATGACATGTCATCTTATTGGACCAGCTACAGGAATTCAAAGACGCATGAACTAATCAAAAATTTGAAATTGTCTCTTGCCTCAGCTTTCCTGAGGCTGGGATAACAAGTGAGCACCACTCTGCCTGGCTTAACGCTTTTTTTTTTTTTTTTTTTTGTCTTTTTGAGACAGGATCTTGCTACGCAGTGTGGGCTGGTTATAAACTCACTTTGTGATGCAGGCTGGTCTCAAACTCACAAGGATCCTCCTGCCTCAGCCTCTCTATTTCTGGGATTACAAGCATGTGCCACCATGCCTGGCTTGCAATTGCCTCTTTTTGAAAATGATTATTAAAATTGCTGGATGGACTGCTATGCATGGTGGCATATATCTGTAATCTCAGCTCCTCAGAAGATTGAGGCAGGAAGACTACAAGTTCAAGGCTAGTCTGGGCAACTAAGAAACCTTGTCTCAAAATAAAATTTTAAAAGGGGGCTAGAGTTGTAGCTCAGTGCTACAGTGCTTGCCTAGCTGGTGCAGGGCTCTGGGTTGTGTCCAGGACTGAAAACAAAATACTACTGGATGACTTTGTGGTAGAAATTTCACAGCAGGTGAAATCGAACCAGGTTTCCTTTCGGGTCTCTTCTGTGAATATGAGATTTCCAAAGCAGCAAGTCCAGTGAATTCTCATCGTAGGCGTATACCTCTCTCTCTGGGATACATGGGTGTTGTTTGACATATTCCTGAGAAGGTGTTTACACCCGTGTAAATGAAAGGACAATGTTAAGTACCTCTTTCCGTGCTCTTCTCTTCACTTGGTATTCTTGGTAAATACATATGACCGACAAGAACTTCTTTCTGCATTTATGTTTCCTTGAAATGAATGTGTGGTTTGGTTTAAATAGTCCTCCTCCTTCACTTGCCCCTCTTCTGGTCTCCTTCAGAGGTTCCTCTCTGCCTTGGTGACCTCTAAGGGTTGTCAGCTCCAGACTCCAGAGACCTTTCATTGAGCTTCATGGCTTTGAGTCATGATTCTAATCGTTAGTGACTGACAAATTTATATCTAACTCAGACACCTCCCCTGAACTCTGGTCTCTCTTTGTTTCTCTCTCTCTCTATATATATAGTTTTCAAATGCCACGTCTTCTTAGACTTAGCATGTTGAAAACTAAGCACTTCACCTTCCTCTAAAAGTTAATCCTCCTTCAGGTCCTTGCTAAATGCCACCTTCTTGGTGAGACTCTTATGACCTTCCTATTTGAAACAGAGCTTATTAGTTGACTTTATTCCACGGCGCATCTCGCCATTTAACATGCTATGCATTTTATGTTTTTGTTTTTCCACAAGACTAAATTCTATGAGCACACAGATTTTTGTTTAACATATGGCAAATTCCAAGTGCCTTGCACACAGTAGGAGCTCAGTAAATACTTGAGTAGATGACATTTAAGCATAGTTTAATTTTGATGGCTACATATGTTAAAACATCTCGGCTCATGCATCTAGACACTACATTTCCAAGTTAAAAGACTTCCGTGATTTCACAAGAGGCATCAACTTTACCAGGGCCAGAATTGTCAGGCAATGTTCAGAGCCTAAATGGTCAACTGCCAGAACCTGCAAAGTTTTTAGAAAGTAGGCCAGATTGTGAGCTGAGAACAAAACAACAATAATATGCATTTAAATATCTTCCAAACAAACTCTCAGACGCAGCCTACCAAGTTTAGAGACCACATACTTGGCTACATTATTTTGCAAAGGCTGGAAACATAAGGCAGCTCTGGAGATCAGAAAACACCACTCTTTGGCCTTAAAATGGTTTAATACGCACAAGAATGGCACTGTGCCTTTGAGACCTGGAATGCAGCATTACAGGTTTTCTCCAAAACAGATTCATTTACTTAACATTACTCTGACCCTTTAACTTCTAACTTGCTGCACAATTAAGCTATTTAAGCCTTTGATTTATACAACTCTCTTTGTACCACAATCTGTGTCTAAACTGAAGCAAAACAACCCTATCCTTTTCTGTTTTGCTGAAATTTGTTCTGACCTGTGAAGATGTGATGTATGCAAATTTGACCCCATAACTGTTTAGCATGCAAGTTGAGAGACTGTTTGTACTTTACTCTTTCACTCAACATTTATTCAGTCCACTACTGTGTGATATCAGTCACACTGAATCAGTTGTTTTCCTTGACTGTTTCTATAAAAAAAAAAATTCTAGGTAATGCCAATCACATTAAAGTTTGTTACTGAGGAAACAAGAGGGCACTCACAATAGACCTGGCATCAAGTTGCACTGAGAAACTATAGTGATGCTTTTGACAACAATTGAGTATCAATCTGAACTCTAAACTTTTTGGAAATAAAGGCAATGCTCTTGTCACTTTTACAAGGTCGTTACTTCCCCATAAAAATTATAAATGATTTTGAAAGAATAGTTCACTTTTTGAAAAGTGTTTTTTAAAATGGTTCAACTTACATTAAAAGGACCACATTTACTGAGTTTCATCAATATTTGACTTGGGAAAAATTACCCCATGCCAAAATAATAATACCATGCAAATGAAAGTAATTTACTCTCTTTTGTTTAAACAAATGATTGTTAATTATGGAAAGTTTTTTCTTCTTCTGTAGCTTTCATTCCTTTCCTTTTGTTTATTTTATTTTATTTTTCTTTTTTATTCCTCAAAGATTTACAAAGAAAATAAAAAACAAATGAAACTGAGTTTAGGGCAAGAGATCTAAGTTGGAACCTGGGTTGGTCCACATAAAAGCAATGCGATGGAAGGCAAGCTATCGCAGGACTTGACACTCAGTTTGGTCACCTGAACATGATGCTGGTGTCTCCAGAATCACTGTGACTTTCAATAAGATGGTTTCTAGGATACCTGCCATATAACAAGCAGGCAGGAGACCATCTTCACATCAACGCTGAGGTATAAGGATGATACTGCCTTCATTTCTCATGTACTGTACGCTGTGGAGATTAAAACTTTTTCTTCAAAACTTTTTCTTCTACTAAATTCTTGGGACTGTTTTGGTGATCAGGTCCTTAGGCTTACATTTTGTGACATGTAATTCATGTTCATTGTAAGTAGAATAATTCTGTCTTTGCTGCTTTCTTGATACTTTTATTTATTCTTAGTTCTCTTTCAAAATATTTCTCTTCCTTTCTAAACATCTTTGCTTATATCCCTATATCTGTACTACAATTTTCCTGTAGTTCTACTTTTATTTTTGTTATTAACCAAAATTTTAGTGTATTTCTTTTATTTTTCTTTTGTTTATGGATTGCATAGTTATTTACATTGTGAAATTTAAAAATATTAACTTAGGTGACCTCTCAAGCACATTTTTTAATGCAAAGTCTAGCAATGTGGAATTGTATTAGGGAAAAAAGAAAACATTATAATTTGAAGCAAGCTGCAAAACATGCTTGTTAAGTATAGGTCTATTTTACATTTTAAATACATTTTTAATTTGTGAAAAAATATACACATTTTCTTTGTAAATATTCACATACCACCAGAAGGTATCAGAAGGTAATAAGCACCTGAATCTAAACACCTAGAGATCACTACTATAAATATTTTGGTGAACTTCTCTTATGAATCTCATTATATGTATGTATGTATGTACTAGATATGTTTAATTTCACATAAAAAACAGATTCAGATTATACAGGATGTATGAAACTTACTTTCTTGCTTAAAATAGTGTCTTGCTAAGCTAACTCCATGGTAATGTATACATAGTCTCAATTGTAATGCTTGTGTAATATTCCATTATATAGTTTTTAGTCAATTTTCTGTGATTTTTCTTAGTTAATTTCCTATGTTTCTAAGTTACTCCTTTTCTACTATTATAAAAATGCTGCAGAGGCTAACATTTACACCCTTTGAAATACAGCACAGAATGTAACTGATGAACTCGTGTTTTTTTTTTTAAGTTTTATTTATTTGGTCTGTTTGTAAACAGTTCTCGCTATATAGTTCAGGCAGACCTTGAACTCCATTGTGTAGTCCAGGCTGGCCTTGAACTCACAGAAATTCTCTCTCCTCAGCTTGCCAAGTGCTGGGATTGTAGGTATATATCACCACGCCTGGCCAGTGAAGTACTTCTTAAATGCATTTTTCCTTCTACATTTTCATCTTTATCCAGATTCTAAGGAATTTCTTTTCCTTGTAAAACCTGAACTGTGTGTCAGCTGAAAGTGAAGTTCGATACCAGTGCTGCTGTAGGTACAGCTACCAGATGGGGCACTGAAGAAATGCAGAAAAACTATTTTCAATCTATTAGATTTCTTTGGGGGCTGGGGATTTAGCTCAGTGGCTTAAGTGCCTGCCTGGCAAGCGCCGGGTCATGAGTTCGATCCCCGGCACCAAAA